>PVLC010002841.1:0-50418 GCA_004027655.1 Graphiurus murinus | reverse complement strand
ATGATCAGCTTCTTGATGTTAGCTCTGAGATAAAATGAAGGCACTCATGCTCTCCAACTAGTGATTTTTTCTACTTTGTAATGTGTCTTACTGTGATTTTAAAACAGCAACATTTTTGCCACACATAATTTTTAAAATAAAGTTCTTTCTCAGTGTCTTTGCACAGGGTGACTAGATCTTGGAAGTAAAAGAAAGAAAGAATTTCCTTGTATTTATGGCTCATTTTTTTGTCCTTTGATATCTGTTTCTTTCTTTCTCTTTCTCTCTCTCTCTCTCTCTCTCTCTCTCTCTCTCTTTCTCACTTCATAACTACCATAGGAGTTATTACTATCTTATGCATAATGTTCTCCAGGTCCTATTTTGTTGATATAATTTTGTTCTTCTATATTGCTGAGTAGAATTTAATTATGTGGATATATCATAATTTTGTAATCCATTCATATGATGATGAACACCTATGTTGGTTCCATAAGTTGGTTATTGTGAATTGTGCAGCCATTAACATGGTAGTTTTCTGTTTTCAACCCCTTTGGAAAGATACCCAGGAGTGGTATAGCCTCATAATATGTTAGACCCATTCCCATTTTTCTGAGGAACCTCCACACTTTCTCTTGGATAGGCAGAATAAATATTTGTCAAAATGGCCATTCTACCAAAAGTGATCTACAGAGTCAATGTAATCCCTATCAAAACATCAATGTCATTATTCACAGACATAGAAAAATCAGTCATAAATTTCATATGGAGAAACAAAAGACCCAGAATAGCTAGTGGCAGTTTTTAATTTGTAGACATAAAAGTCTGATTTGTCTTTCTATACCATTTTCTTTTTTTATTTTTATTTTTCAGCACGGATATTTTATACATTTCTTGAGTACAACAGGGTTACATAGACATTTATGACATATCAATCATTGTCAGATCACAAATAGCACCACTTCTTCATTTTACACGTATAGCACACATTCTTAACATAACCTGGTAAAGCAAACTTTCTAGAGTCATAAAACCATACTCCTTTAGGGTCATATATTTACTTTCTAAGAAGTAGGAGGGTCTTTCATCTATGCATCCTAGGAGCAATCTCCAGACTTCAAGACACCAATGTAGCCATAGCAGAAGAGTCAGTATAATTACTCATATATGCAGATAGCAACTGCCAGGGGGGAAAGGGCCCAGCTGGGCTCCCACAACTCCCCTGTTTTTATTTTAAAATGCATGAAGGACTGTGCCTGTCTTAGGTTGTTTCCTACCAGATGCTTAATCTTACCCATCATGGGGTCTTGATGAGTCATTCAATGAGCCCTGTCTTAGGTTGATATTGCCCTGAGAACCCGTCATTGACTACCAGGCCCTGTGCGAGGCAGTGCTTGCATTTTTATTCCATGTAAATCTGCTTGTATACTAACATAGGCATTGATCACAAGGCATACAATGAGTGGTAGAATGCATAAGCCTAGAATGACTATTGCTGTTGCTACGATAACTCCTCCCAGCAAGGAGGTAAACGAGGGCCAGGTAGTGACCAAGGCTTGAAGCCGATCTACAAATGTCTTAGCTGTTTCTGCCACATTAATAGAAATGGGCTCTGCATTACGTAGATCAAAACTCTCCTGGTGTAACTTTAACAAATCCTTTTTATTTTTCCATCTTTCCCTTATTTGGTGCATTGTAATCATACATCTTTGTTAGGTACAAGCTAGTGTAGGTAAAGACATCCATATGCACACATTTCTCATTTAACCCTTCCCCAATTCCCGCCCCACTCCCTTCTCCTCCCTCCTTCTCAAGGTCAGTTTAGTGATTGACTTAGATGTGTTCATGAAGATACATCATGTTCATTAGGGTGTCCTCCCTCCCCCCATCACCTTCCCTTAAGTCAAATTCTTTGTTCACCCAAGGATTCTCCTTCTTCATGTGGAGTCCCTCTTATGTCCCGTTTTCTCCCTAGCTTCCACATATTAGGGAGAACATTCAATTTTTAACTTTTTGTGACTGACTAATCTCACTTAACATAATGTTTTCCAGTTCCTTCTATTTCCTTGCAAATAACATGATTTTGTTCTTTTTTATGTCTGAGTAAAAAACCAAACTATCAGACCAACACATGTGTATCTATCTTTAGAGCTGCACAGTTTACAATTGCCAAACTATGGAACCAGCCAAGATGTCCATCAACAGATGAATGGATTACAAAACTATAGGATATGTACACAATGGAATTTCTATACAATTTTCCTTTGTGCATTTAATTCCTCCCTTTGACTCAAGCATTTAGCCTTTAAAAACTATTGGGAAAGGTTGAGGTATAAATCCTGCCTTCAAAGGATTCACAGACCTAGGTAGAAAGACATGAACAAAGATGTAAATATTTATTTTAGGGAGAATAAAATTTAGTTTTTGAACAGAGCAAAAATGTAGATGCCAAAATAAAGTAGAATATAAATAAAGTATAATTAAAAATGTAAATGCTAAACTAAAATATAATTAAGGAAGACTGCACATGGAGATGCCATTGAAACCAAGGCTTTAAAGAGACTTGGAGGACCTTTGGCAGAAGAAACAAAGACATAGTTACAAAGTCAAGGGCCGGTTCAGGAAAGGAGAATAGTTTTGTGGTTTGAAATAGGGCAAAAGAATAGTAACTCCTCTCTAATAGAACAGTAGATTGGGGCATAATTTTGAGAACTTTACCAGCTATGCTAAAAGGCAGGATGAAAAGAAGTAAAAGATGAAGAAAAGTACATTTTCTGATATATTTTTTCCCTTACACACTTTTTGAGGCAGAAATTCAGTATTGATCTAGAAAACAATAGGACCAAGTAATACAATTTATAATCACAAATGTTTCAGCATACTGTATAGAGTAGATTTTTAATATTTGTCCTCCCTAGTATTTTGAGCATAACAAAATCAGTAGGTTGAAGCCATCCAAGCCCAAATCGACTGGCTCCCTATTAAGGTTGCTTAGTTGAGACTACTATAATTGATAATTGGTTGGGTTCACTGACCACTATATTCCATTCCAATGCCAAGATTTATGGGAGTTTGACTTTAATTATTGTACCTTTTTGCAGTTTTATTATCCATTTCATCTGTTTAATTAGGCAAGTTCCTAAAATAATTCTAGGAAAATAACTCTCACAGTGTTACAGGGATGGATAAGAGACAGGGGAAAAACTTTCAGAAGTCATACTCACAATTTATGAGTCTTTCTTGTTGCCTAAGCCTTTCCAAATTCTTTCATCAAGAGAGAGCCATTGTGACTCTCCTTTTGGGATTTGTTTTTATTCTGGAGCAGTAATGAGTTAATGGAGACATGCTACAGTGCATAATTAAGGACTCATGTCAATTACAGTTTGTCTTTTGCTATTCAAGGTACTGCAGACATTTGGGCCTACTGCTGTCATGCATTCCCAATTAAAATCTGCCATTGATTTATGGCAATATACTGTTTGATTTATGTCAATATGCTTTTATAAAACTTGAATGTTGTTGATCCCACCTTCCCTCTTAATTTCAAGCAGGTTTCTCAATGATCTGATTAATGAAAATATCTCTAGACCGCAGTATAATGCTATAGATTTTTGTATGATTAGTCAAGTCATGTTCATGTCCCACTTTCATATAAAATAACAGTCTCCTTTTGGCTCCTTATTTTATTCTGAGTGTATAAATAAGAAATTAGTAGAGTACGCTGAGGAAGAGAAAGAAAATATGATAGAAAAATGTCATTTAGGGACTACACCAGAGAATCTAATCAATTTTGAATTGGAGGATGATAAGATGATATGAGCAAGTGACCAGTGATAGAGGTGAGAAACCGCAGTATTCCATCTCTGTCTTAAGATTAAATTAGGGTCTGGAACCTAAATTTCATTTCTTGGTCTAGGGATTGAATATGAAAATTATGGAACTTGTTTTATCTATATAAGATCTAGAGGAGGAAGAGTTTATTCTTATCTGGCATAACTTCTATGAATGAGGTGTAGATTAGCTTACATAATTACATAATTATATAATTATGTAATTAGTTTTACATTATTGGAGAAATGTACTTTCCTAGGTTTCAACTTAAAGTTAGATGTCTAAATAGCTGCCTAATAAGCAAGGTTATTTTCTATGCCCTCCATCCTATTTTTCATACATTTCTGCTCTACTTAAAAAAAACGAAAATATTGATGCTTGAGAATAAATTTCCCAAGAACATTTTTTCTACTTTTCCCAACCCATTTCAAGAAGTATATTTAGGTTATTTTATAATGATTAGTACAATTAACAGATTACCTTATTGAGTTCTGTCCTGTTAACACAAAACCTAGAGTTTAAAGAACAAAGAATGCTTGCACCTTCTACCTATAGTTCACTTGTGGTAGAAAGAGACTCTGGTTTGCTTAGAAATAAGATCCAAATCCAATGCCATAAATGTCAAATATAACTAAAATTCTAGTTTATATTTTAGAATTTCTCTGGGACTAGTCCTGATATAAGCTCCTTAACTCCTATCCCTTGATCATGTAAATCGACATCTTAAAAATGTTTAAGTAGATTTTAATTACCTTAGTTCACTTTCCAACTAGGATTTATTTATTTATTTTAGCCATGCTAGGGTAGAACTCAGAGCTGTATCACTGAGCTACATCACAGCCTCATGAAACTAGAATTTAAATATCACAATATTCTAAACATCAAGATTGAAAAAATTTGAGACACTGATTTTCTCTATAGTTCATTCATTACAAGCATATCTTGTGTATCTACTATTTGTCAAGAAAAACGCACTTTCTCAATTCATCATTCCTCGTACTTGACATAATAAAAATAAGCTATTTCTTTTGATTTTCTAAAGCATTTATTTTAAATTTGTTTAAAATAAAATTACATTCCATTATTGCATTATATTTCAATACTACAGCAAGAAGCCTATCTTGTGATTTTTTCTTATATAAAACATGTAATTTAAATTTAAAAATGTAAATTACCAAGACACGTTTTCACTATGGAGAATGTATATCCATAAATTACAGGGTTATTTATTCATCAGCTTTCATATTATCAAGTATGTCTCTTTATGATTATAGAGACGGATAATATAGGAGGGAATTTAAACCACTACTTTAAGATATTTCATCGCATATACATGTGTCTAACCAACTTTTAAGAAATATTTTTTCATTTGAAAATAAGTATTAACAATTGTGTGATAAAGAAGGCAGCCCAATGCAATGTAGACTAAAACTGAACTTTCAGGATATTTATACATGATTCAGATTATCCACATAAAGACATGTCAGAGAAAACTTTAGGCATGATCTTTTACACTATTTTACTAGAATTCAAACAAAATCAATGTGCTTTTATTACACTTAACTCGGAACTTATATAATATACTTCTATTGAATACAAAAGTTTTAAAAGAGGGATTATAAAATTTTGTGGTGAAGTATTTTAAGTGTCTTAAAACATAATTTATCATTATTTTTTGTGATATGGATTCTAACAAATTGTCTTTAAGATGTCATTCCCTATAGAATAAGATTTGCAGTTAGAGTCAATAATTTCTATTTTTACTATAACATATTCATATGAGTAGTACACCTGCACACTTATTAGTTTTAATTGTACACTTTTTGATGTGTGTGTGGGTGGGGGAGGGTTACTGAGGATTGAATCCAGGGGCATTCTACCTCTGAGCTGCACCCCACCCTTACTTTTTATTTTTATTTTGAAACAGGGTCTCACAAAGTTGATAAAAATCTCACTACTTGCTGAGACAATCTTTGAAACTACTATCCTCCTGTCTCAGCCTCCCAAGTACTGGGATTACAGACATGCCCTACGATGCCCATCTTAATTATATATTTTAATGCAGTAGTCGATTCAGTGTCTTCATTTATTAACATTATTAAAATGAATTTAAGTATAGGTGAGTTTAATTTAGACAAATCACATACATGACAAATTAAATTTTATTTTCAATTATGTAGTAATTCTACAATTTAGGCACTATAATTTATAATCTTTTTTAGTTTTTCATTATAATAGATTTTCTTCCAGTTGACAGAAAGAGAACATTTTCTGTAAATAGAATTTTTTATAGATAAACCAACTTCTAAAAACCTGTTTTGCACTCATGGAATATTTGATTCAGGCAGAAAAACTAATTACATGTACCATCCCCAAATTTGAAAATGACTTGTCCCATTTGGTTTAATACTAGATGTATATGTAATCAAGAGCCTAAAAATATTTCGGAACTGCATATTTGTCCTATTAAAATGTATCATTTTCTCTGTGTTTTGGTTAGTACTATAGTATTTTTAGCTAAAAATAAAAATGCTGTTTTAATTTAAAATTAATGATTCTGATTTGTTAAAAATGTTTAAGTAGAAAAGTAGGTGTTTAAAGGAGATAATTTTTTAGAGAAATGTGTTATATTACCAATTTATGCTAGAGTACAGTTCAGAATAAACAAATGACATTTTCTTAGTGATAGTGTATGGTATATAAAATGCTTTAGTAAGAATATGAGCATTACTGAAAGAAAAAAAATCTTCCTAAAAATCTAAGTGCTTTCCAAGCGCAGAAACTTACCCAACTATCTGTTGATCACTAAAGTCCAACACCTTCCATTTTCCAGTTCATTCAAGCAACATTTTTTGAGTTATCTTGCTGAAAGAGATAAAGAGCTGTGAAAATGCTTACTGGTATCTGATGTGAACTATAGATCGTTTTGACCTATCACTTCTATTTTTAGGTCTTATATATATTCCCACTGCTGTGGTAAATTGTGTATGTTTAAAGCATTTGCAGGAAAATGGATGAAACTTGAGAATAGTATACTAAGTGAGATTAGCCAGTCTCAAAAATGATTTGTTGTGCATTTTCTCTTATATGTGGAAACTATATAGAAATTGAGAAACAAGGGTAACCTCAGATAGAAGAGCAGAAACTCCAATGGATTGATGGAGATGATTTAGGGGAGAGAAGAAGGGGGTGGATACATAAAGAATATAACATTTGAAATAATATTATGTATGTATATAAAATTATGAATTCCAAATCAAAGACATGTATGAGAAGAAGGAAGTAGGGGCATGGGACCCAGAAGGAAGTTCTCCAAGAGCATTGTGCATGTATGTTTCTATCACTGTATGACTCAGTATCATGTATAACTACAATGCACCAAATAAAATTGTAAAAAATAAACACTAAAAATATAAATTAAGCATTTGTTTGTGGAGTTCACTTACTGAAAATGGAGAACACAAAGGGATAAGAATGGTATACCATTTTAGGTATTTTATTTTAACTCGGGTCCCAGAAGCTTTTCCTACCAAACTTGCCAAACAATTTGTATTTGTGATAAATTGGTAATTATGTGTTTACGAGCACTTATTCCTACTTTTCTCACCTTTTTATGGCCATTTATTTGCAGTTACAGTTATGTGCGAATACAAATTTACCTCCCCAGTTGCCAACAATAGAAAATAAACCTTCTAGTCTGAAAATGTTTTATATTTACTTCCAGTTTCAACAGGGATTTTAAATGTGTTGCAAGTGAATGAGATAGTCAAACATAGCATTCCTCTTTGTGGGAACTCAAAATGAATGCCCACTGTTTTGTCTCAAATTCAAATTAGGGCTTGCTTTGAGATCTCTTCATAACTCAGCATCTACTCTCCTTCCCAAATTGAGCATTCCTCACATCAGCATATAGTTAATATATTTTCCCAACTCTGTTTCAAGTCGTGTGCCTGATAATATCTCATAGACAACTATTTCTTTCGTGTGTGTGTCTGTGTGTGTGTGTGTGGTACTGGGGATTGAACTCAGGGGCGTTGTTCCTCTGAGCTATACCCCCAGCCCCATTTTTTATTCTTTATTTTTGAAACCGGGTCTCACTAAGTTGCGGAGTGCCTCACTAGGTAGCTGAGGCTGGCCGCAATCCCGGATCCTCCGGTCTCAGCCTCCCGAATGCTGGGATTACAAGCATGCGCCACCATAGCCAGCTTCTTTTTTTTCTTTTAGTCTGTTCGTCCAGATTTCAAAATAAAGCTCAAACACTTGCTGTAAAAGG
Source organism: Graphiurus murinus (assembly GCA_004027655.1). Lineage (NCBI taxonomy): Eukaryota > Metazoa > Chordata > Mammalia > Rodentia > Gliridae > Graphiurus > Graphiurus murinus. Next base: position 42,338 of record PVLC010002841.1, on the reverse strand, counting down.
TCTATTCTCCTCAGACATACAAACATACCTTTTATAAACACAATACTGTGTGTCGCTATGCACAGTTTGGCTACATTTATTATTATTTTTATATTCAAAGATTGTAAATCTTTAGGAAAAATCTCAGTGATCATTCATTTTTGCTCTCATTTAACCAGTACTTGTTGACCAGCTGTTTTTTTTAGGTTTTGTTGTAGGTACCAGGTACACAGACATAAAGAAAACAATGTTGCCTTATTGTGGAATATACATTTTAGTGGGGGAGGTAAGAAATGAACAAATTAATATATCATAAAAAATAAAAAGCATTATCAGATTTGGATAGAGGAGTTAAGAATTATTTTAGGGAGAGTGGTTAGAAAAGGAAGCTGAGAGTATGACATCTGAACAGAGACTTCAGTCAAGTAAAGGAATGAAATGTGCTTATATATGAAGGAAATGAGTCCTGTCTGGGGACCAGTAATGGCCCAAAGCCTGAGATGGGAATACGCTGTTCCAAGAATAGCAAAGTGACTAATTGGTATGTTGTGATAAATGATAAAGAATCTTATGGTAATAAAAAGAATCTGTCATGAGAAAAAAAAGAGAGAAAACATGAGAGCAGAGGATTCAGCATGAAAGGACATGGCTCAAATCCTTGCCCATATATTGGTTTGCTGTGTGATCTTGGGCAAGATAATACATTTCTCCAAGTTTCACATTCCTCGTCTATAAAATAGGTATAATGACATTTACCTAATAGTTTTGTGTGAGGACTAAATGAAATAATATATGGAGAATGGCATTGTAGCATACACTTAACAGATAAGTTATGTTTACTTATTTCATTATCTGTATTATTATTTACATGCATGTACTTATAAGATAAATGATAACTATCAGTAGTAGAAACTGAAGATGTTATTAATTATCAAGAGTTAGGTACCTAGTGAGGCACTCCACAATTTAGCGAGACCTGGTTTCAAAATAAAGAGTAAAAAAAAATAGGGCTGGGGGTGTAGCTCGGAGGTAGAATGCCCCTGAGTTCAATCCCCAATACCGCAAAAAAAAAAAAAAAAAAAGAGTTAGGACCACTCAGTTCAATGTGTCTGCTTTAATGTAGTTAGCAAATAGAAAATATTACCGATACTTAAATTTCAACTTAATCTTCCATTTCACAAATTTTAATAAACCAACGAATTACCAAAATGTAAATGCATAAACTGCATGCTCGCTATTTATAATAGGTTTGTAAAATTATGTGTAAAATTTTCCTTCAGCCTTCTAATTTGTTGTTGTTATAATCCATGGACATGAATAATCTCTAAATATTTGGGATTTTTTTTGTTTTTTGATGCATGCATACATATATTTATTTATTTTTATTTTTTTATTGATTGATGCATTGTAATCATGCATCTTTGTTAGATACAAGCTGATAAAGGTAAATATTTGTTTTAATGATCTATAGAACTGCCTAAAGTAGAGTCTTGGTAATTACTTCACATACGCATTTCAGAGATAATAGATAAAATTATCAATAGGTGAACAATCTATATTCAGGAACCACAGTCAAGGGACAAGGAGCAGAGTGACCTACAAAATAGTGCAAAACCAAAGCACATTGCCAGTAAAAATTATTTTTATTCCAGATAATGTTTGCTAGACTATTTCCAAGTATCTGTAAAGACTTTAGGAATTTGTGTGTGTGTGTGTGTGTGTGTGTGTGTGTGTGTGTGTGTGTGTGTGGTAAAGGGGATTGAACTCAGGGGCACTCGACCTCCAAGTTATACCCCCAGCCCTATTTTTTATTCTTTATTTTGAAACAGGGTCTCACTTAGTTGCGGAGTGCCTCACTAGGTAGCTGAAGCTGGCCGCAAACCAGGATCCTCCAGTCTCAGCCTCCCAAATGCTGGGATTACAAGCGTGGACCACCACGCCCGGCCTTTAGGAATGTTTTAATACTTGTCTGACTATATTTTTTCCATTTATTTAATTCTAAATGGCAAATAATAGTTACATATTTATGGAGTACATGGTAATGTTTTGTTCTATTTATATATTGTAGAAGTAGTCAATCAAGTAAATTAATATATCTGCCACCTTACCAAATTATCATTTTTCTGGTAAAAATGTTAAAAATCTAGTTTTTGAAAAATTAAAAAATATATAATTCCTTATTTTTTATTATATTTAAGGTCAGCTACACAGCATTTTAAATCTAAATTTCTTTAATAGCAAAAACTTATCTTGAAAGAAGATCATTAGCATGAGTGAGTTTATTTCACTCAAAGAAATAATCGACATATCTATCTTTCCATGTATCTATACATCCATTTATATAGGTTAGCGTGTGACAAATCATAAGTAAATGTTAGTAGTCAAATAATTATTTGCAACATTAAAGAAAATAGTATTCAGGAAGAAAATTTCCTGAAACATAAGTTTAATAATTTCTCTTTTATTGGCACATGAAACCCAAAAGTCTCAACTTTGATAACACAAAGATTGTGATTGTTATAATGGTTCATATTTGCGGTTTTGTATAATCAGACAAATGTATGAATCATAAGCATTTTAATGAGCTAACTGTTGACTTAGTAAACACTATTCACTATGTACTATGGCTTATTTTTCTTAGTATCTAAAAAAACACAGAGTGGAAACATTATGAAAATTATAATAGATGGGTGCTAGGGGATTATGCAAAATAATTTGTAAACTTAATATGAAACCAAAGCATCTGTTCAAATCAATTTCCCATAGGTAATGTGGCAAAGAGTACAAGTTACAGACTAAGAAAAGGAAAAGGTTCTCCTTCCACAGGGAAATTCACTGAACGTAATAACCATAATTTTTCATACTCATCTAGAATTATTTAAAACAAAAACTTCTGTGCAAAAATCTACCTTCCCTGCCTATCTCATCAATCCTGCTTTCTTTTTCACCTCTTGTTTCAAACCTCAAGTCTTGGGATTTCTTTTGGCATTTTGCACTAGTAGAACAAAAATGGCAATATCATACATAACAAACTCTACAAAGTAGTTAGCAGTTTCTATCTTTTTTTGCTCATTTTTGGGGGAAATACAGGCTTCAAAATTAAAAGGCCAAAAATATAGAATGCAATTATAATATGCCAGTTCTTCATTCAACTTGATAAACCTGAAAAAATATTATTGAACTTTTAATACAAAAAGGACAAAAATGAGCCAAAACTCTCCACACACACAAAAAAGCCTTTTAACGTTTAACTCTCTCTGTAAGAAGGGGAGTAATGAATGTAGGGCCGTTAATGGAATCCATGCACTTCCGGTAATATCAAGGCTTAAAGCAAGAAAGAAATTATCACTTTCTACCCAATCCATTATATTAAACCTAAACAGCCAAATATAATATCATGTTTGAAGCTGATTTTAAGCCAAAACATAGGAAAACCCTCTGCTAGGTCTGCTACCTTTCATCAGGCAAAGATTCTATTCATTTAGTTTTCATATTGGTAAATTATTCTCTCTATAGGGGAAAAATGACCCATAGGCCAAGAGTTCTTCCATTATTCACCTTAGGGTATACAGCTTTCACTGTTACAGATAACTTCCATTTACTTTGTTTGCCTCTTTGGCAGTATGAACAGAGACAAGTTGAGATACATCGATTTGTAAGGAGCCATGAATGAATACATGCAATTAGTTGTCCATCAGTTCATCCAAGCATTTAGTCATTTGCCGATAATTTTAGCACCTGTGTAGGATTAAGCAGAGGTTATGGTTTAGAAATTTAATTTTTAGGAAGTATTTAAATGCTCTAATATGTCTGTCTGCTACCTAAGGATAAACACTTATATTATTATGTCATATTCAGTCTTACTTTGTTTTTGCTTTTTAAATTTATATTTAACATTTATATCAAAGAGCTTACAGGACTGTAATTTGAACTTTTAAATACAGGTCATTACTCTTTTTAACATTAAAGTAATACTGAGTATATGGAATAAGAATAGAAGAGAGAGGCAAGAATATCAAAGATGGATGGAAAGAGTGAGTCCAATTCTAATTATGCCTATGTTCAAATACCCTGTCCAAATCACTGCCTCTTCATATCAGTCATAGTTTCTTTTTACTAAATACTAAGATTAACGAATATCACTTTTACGTTAAAGCCTGTGGACAGCATATTAGCATTGGAATAACAGCAATAATTATTAACTATGATAATAAAATAGGTCTGAGGTTATTTTTATTAGTAGGCTGCTAACTTTAATAGGTATAGTAACCTTGGGCAAGTCACCAAACATCCTGGACCTTGGGCATCTCTTATTGAAAAGGAAAGGCATAAATTTAGGGCCAAAGTTTACTGATTATTTATGTGGTATATGACAGCCATCTGAGTATTTGTTGACCAGGAACTTTACCTAATGTTTGAACTAGCCCTAGTTGAAACTACTAACTTATTACATCATTTTGTATGACCTAGGGGAAGTTAATCTCTCTAAACCTCAGTTTTCTTTCTCTAAAGTGGATCTAGTAGTCTCTCATAGGTTTGTTTTGATGTTTCTGTTTTTCAATGTCTGTAACACAATCAGCACAATGCCTGCCATCTAGTAAGTCTCTTTATATGCTGGGGGTTTTTTTTAGTTTTTTGGTTTTTTTTTTTTTTTTTTTTTTTTTTTTTTTTTTTTTTTTTTTTTTTTTGCGGTACTGGGGATTGAGCTCAGGGGCATTCTACCTCCGAGCTACACCCCCCAGCCCTATTTTTTATTCTTTATTTTGAAACCGAGTCTCACTAAGTTGTGGAGTGCCTCACTAGGTAGCTGAGGCTGGCCGCGAACCCGGATCCTCCGGTCTCAGCCTCCAGAATGCTGGGATTACAAGCGTGCGCCACCACGCCCGGCTTATATACTGTTTTTCTATTAAATGACTTATGAAAGAGAAACTATCATGTATTGAATCAACTAAAATAAAATGCTTTTGTATTTGTTCATTTCAAAGAGAAATATGTAAGTATTGCATTCACTTCTCAGGTGCCTTTTAGAGTTGGGTATTGCATGATTAGTTTGTGCAAAGGTTCAGTGAACTTTCTCATAATGATTTTTATTGAACATATGGAATTCATTAAGTGTTAGCAAAAGTCACTATCTACTGAGCTGTATCCAGAGGCTGACAGTTATGTCTATGTCTTGCAAAAATAAACTCATGAATAAATGCACTAAGAAATACATTGCTTGTCATTTTCATCTCTAACGGCATTTCAACAAACAATATCTGCATATTAAATATACTTATTTTAGTCTTCAAATGAAAGATTTTTTTCTCTAGAATGTACTATGACATTCCTATGGGGAAAATGTAATAAGATAATTAAGGCTATTTCCTCATATTCTATATTTAAAGTAATGTGCTCTATTTACTTGTAAGTAATCTCTAAAGTATTTAAAATTCACATATCTCAATTAATATTATGATTATTTAGTTGGTTTTGGTGACTAGGACAATGAACTAAAAATTTAAAAAACATACGTATACCACATATACATTGTCTTTCTCCCTTCCTTTCCTCCCCTCTCCTCTTCTCTCTGTCTCCCTGTCTGTCTCTGTATGTGTATGCATGTGTACATGTGCATAATTTATATGATATATATATTTTAATTGTTATACATCCATAATATATAAACACTCAAGTGCTGGTTATATATATTATATGCTTTATTTTTATATACATATATATTTATATATAGGTGTGAAGTGATGCATATATATTATGTTTTCTATATATGTATATGTCTATATACATGTATGAAGGGATACTTCGATACATGAGTATATATCTGTATACCTATGTAAATAAACATACTTTTATGCATGTATCCATGTATATTTATGTATCTTTTCACACATGTATATAAATATATGTATGCATGTTTACCTATATAAATTGAACATGTATTTATATATGTATATTTACATTATATGTATTATCAACAATGATTTATTTAAATACTATGGATGATAATAATATGTATGTAAAAATATTTGCAAATAATTTGTATCAAATTAAAGAGCATGCTAATAAACTACCAGTAGAAACATTTTATGGTATAAAATAATGTTTAATTAGAACTTTTAAAAACAGTGTATAATAATTAAGAGCATTGACTTTGAGATATATAGATGGGTTTCTAATCTCTGGCTCCAATACCCACTATTATTGTGACTTTGCAATTTACTTTGGTTCTTAAAACTCTGTTTCTCTAATGTTACACAATTATTACAAGGATCAGTCAAGAAAATAGATGTAAGTACCTAGCATATTCCTTGACATGTAGCAAAGGACAAAATTGGTGGTTCCATGTTATTATTATTGAGTTATGGTTAGTATATTTTTTCTCAGATAGAAATAAGGCTTAGATCCATGCACAGATTCTTCAACACTCTCCTATCACAACCCCTATAGATGATGTTAACTCACTTGCAAGTGAGCTAACATCATCTAACTGTTATGTGGACTAATGTGTTTTTCCTTAGTTATGAAGTATTGTATCAAGATTTTAACCCAATCATGCCTAGTTCTAAGTGCAAATTTGAAAGTGTTAAAACAAGAGATAATAATGAAAGAGATAAAGTATGTGAATGGTGAGACATTGATGAATGTAGTGGATGCATGTGAGGTCCATCATTTGACAGTAGGGATAATTTTCAAGGACAGACAATGAATCAATCAATGTGTAGGACTATGTTGTCCTTACAACAGTGTGAAGGAAAAGAAGAAAACTGAGGAAATCCCCCAAATAAAACACTTAAGTTGAATATGCAACTGGAGAAAAAAGAAAGAGTACTACATGACAGTCTAATGTTATTTCAGGGGAAGGCAGGGAGTTTTTCAAGAATTTGAGGAACTATGTGCTGATGGCACTTAGTTATAATGCTACAGATGCCTCTTGGGCTCTGGGCCCAATTGAATTGGCACCACCTGGCAGTAACTAGGGAGGTCTGAGACTGCCAGGGCATCCCTTCCAACACTTGTGGAGATCACCAGGAAGGTGGGGAGAGACCTGCATTGACAAATTTCAATGTGGGTGAAAAGGTCTATTTTGAGAAAAGATGTTCAATAGAACATATGTCCGCAAGGAAGAGAAGATTATGTTTAATTTTACAGCTCAAAAGGACTGTCTTACACTCTAATTTGAGGGAACTGAATCCAAGGAAGGCAAGCTTAATCTCCTTTAGTTATTCTTTTGAACAGATGGACTTTACCCTTTTCCACTTGAAGACTGAAAATTTAACCATATCAATCCTAGGGTTTCTCCATTGGTTTTAGTTTAGGATTATTCTTCCCTTTCTTCTTTCAGTGTAGGCATCCAACTTCCCATGCATTCATGAAACATGTATGCTATTAAGGTTATATGTTTGTAAATACTATAATCTGCTGGGTGCACAGTTTTGTCTGCACCTAGAATCTGGATATCTTTACTCTTGATCATCTGTTCATATATCCACTTCCTACATTAAGACCACATAGCCCACCTCCCTGCTATGACTGGCTATTTTCCTTTTCTAATTCCCATGCACTTCTCAGGGACTCAAAAATGTGACCAATTCCTATCTGTAATCCACGAGTTAAAGATATTTGAGGAAGCTGACTTTGCTCTTCCTGTCCAAGAATTACACAGCAAGGCCCTTCTTCCGGACTCCAACAGCATCTATTTTTTCTCTTCTTACCCAAAGAATTCTTATTGCTACTGTAATGGGAAAAACTCAGTATTAGCATATTTTACAAGTTTTTTTCTGGTTTATACTTAAACTAAAACTTTAATTTAAAAAAGACCAGAAATAGGATGTTGTCTCCCTTTTCCACAAACATGTCTTTGGAGTAAAAGAGCCAATGAATTCAATAGAGAAGAGTCTCAAGGAGCAAGGAATGGAGAGATAGAAAAGAGGATAGGCATCATTAGTTCCATCTTGGCTCTACAATCTAGAGGGGATTGTTATCACACATAAACATTCTGGTGAGGTTATAGAGGACTTTGTCATTCCAACAACCTTGGAATCAGTTCTCTAGGTCAATGGTTATCAAAAAGGAGTGTAATATGCTCCAGTACTGTTCATCTAAACAATTAGACTGTGAAAATATCATATTTTAATTGTATTTATTTATCATATTCTCTAAAAATTCCTATTTGGTGACGGGTACTATGGATTGAATGTAAGGACTTTCATGTGCCAAGCAAACTATCACTGAGCTATATCCCTGGCCATAAAAACTACTATCTTAAATGTATATTTTATAGCACTACATACTTATATTATGTATGTCTATGTAATGTAAATTTAACTTAAAATTATATGTTTTTGTGAAGTAGGGTACACAGTAAAATATATTTACTGATGAAGTATGTGAATATTTTGAGACCTTTCTTCAAGATAACAGGTATTCATTTATTTCTCTCGCATATTCACATATAGCTTTGATTTGCTGTATCCTCGATATCGATTCATAATTCTACATATAGAATTATGAGATTACTTTTTTATCGATTATAAATATCCTGCTCATAGATAGTTGCCCTAGAATCTTGGACTTAAGACACCCAAGAGTTGAAACTGTGAGATCTCGGGACACAGAGATATATGGATGAGTTTAATTTGATGATAATGCAATAATTTTGGCTAGTTTCATGGACAGTATGTGTTTCAGAAAGTGGCAATATTTGGAATCAGTTGGTATTTTTGAGCCCAATCCTTGTCAATACTAGTTATATGATTAGAAGTAGTTAATTGACTTTTTTGCCCTGGATTAGCATTATTCATCCTGCAAGAAAGTCTCTATGGTTCTCATTTTCATCTGAGAAAACAGAGCCCCAGAGGACAACTAATATATCTAAAAAACACACACTACACTCACACATACATACTACCTATGCCCATTGTTCTTAATCTAATTCCTCTATTCGTGAGTTATCTATACTGTCTGTACTTCTGATTATAATCTGTGGAAACTGATCCACATGACACAAAGGATAATTGCAAACACTCTGGGGGTAGAATTTTACCTTTCAATGTCTAAATTTTTGACCTAATTCTATTTATTCTGTGAATATGCAATGACTATAAGGTAGTTTGACATGAAGTAAATATTTCAAATCCTGGACAAAGTAAATACTGATTGAATATGATTTTTCCATTGGTTGGTTTCCCTGCATACACCATAAAAATGACAAAAGTGCTTATTATGTGGTTCTAGATTGAAATTCTGGAATCTTCTGTGGGTATATTCTTGCTTTCGAAATAGCTCAAACTCCTTCACCTGGCCAATAAAGTCCCTGATGCTTGGAACCCCATCCACTACCCTAATTGGTTTTGTCCCTGATGACTATCACACTCAAGAGGTGCTCTTCATCCCAACAGTGCTGTCCTACTAGAGTTTCTCTGACACCCATGCTGGTGTTTCCTTTTCTTCTCTGCATTTTAAGATGTTGTTCCTTACCCCCAAATATCTTTTTCCCTTATGAACTTTTGTTCCATTGTACAGGATCTTTGTTAATGCACTTATTTAGATAGTAAGAAGGATACAAAAGGGACTGGGACCATAGGCATAAACCAGCTCTCTTCCAGATAACACCAATTGTATAATCACCTTGGTCCAACATCATGACCTCAGGACATTGGCAGAATTTGTAGATCTGTCTTAATTCCCTGGTTGAGTTTTATACTATCAATATATGAGGATTTATTTCCATCTGAAATCCTTCCTAGATTTGTCTTGAAGGGCAATTAGTATTTATGACTATGTTTCTTTATATTGCTCATGTCCGTTCTGACCCTGACATATATTCTAGCCAATTAGAAGATGTTGGGTGAATGAACAAGTGATTGAACAAATAGCTACATTCTCTGCCGTAGATGTCACAGTTCTACTTTAGTGTTGATATATGGTTTCCAAACTAAAGCTGTAGCCTGGGAAATTAAGTTGTGAGGTGCCAGTAGAATAAGAAAAATTGGAATAATGAGGTTGTTTATTGAATTATTGAAATTTAAAATAAATAGTAAGCTGTTTATTCCATATATGAACATAAGCCAGAATCAAAGAGTTTCTAGAAATCTGAATATTCAGTGATAACATCATTGGAACAAAATGAATAAATAACAAATGAATAACTTACTTACTAATTTACCAAGAATTGACTGTGTAAATAGTGCTATTAAGGGTATTGTGGATAGTTACAAAAAGAGGTGTTTAATAATATTTTCTGTGGAAAACCCAGAAGACAAACCACAGTATTTCCAAAGATCGATATTCCTCAAAGCTTGGCAATGTTTTTACAGTTACAATTTTCGTGTCATTTGTTTGAATCAATGGAAGTAGGCTGTAACTGAAATATTTTGTGTTACTGCATTATACTTTAATGATAATAGCTTCAAGAATCTACCATTAAATGTAATTATTCCTCAATTCGTAACTCTCAACATTCGCACAAATAAATGCTCTGTTCCCATTAGTCTATCTTGTCCATGGAGATTTAGTAAACCACACTAGTTTTGACAAATAATTGCAGAGACAGTAACTAATTTATAAAATATTTTAAGCTAACACATTTGTGGATATATTCTGAGGGAATATACTATCTTCATATTGCTGGATCATTAAGACATGTGATATTTTCACTTTCTCTATATAATGGCATCTCATCAGCATTTTGAACAGTTCCCACATTCTATATTCATTTAAATATTCTCTATTATTTTCCTTCATAAAAAACAACTCTTCAAGTCTTTGTACTGCAGCAGTCATTTCTTTCTTGATTTTGCATATAAACCTCTTGAAAAACCTGTATCTCCCTGACATGCTTTAATATACTGCATGTTGACTTCTACCCATGAAGTTTCATAGGAAGTACTCTCCCAAAGGAGAGTACTATTGCTAAATTTCTCAGGTCCTCTGCTTTAGTTTTTCTTACTTTACCTCATTATGAACACCTATCGACTCTACCCTGCTTAAAACACTCTATTCCTAACTTACATGACTCCACACGCTCATCTCCTTTGTGAGTCTCTCATCTGCTCTTAATGTTCTTCATAGTTTTGTTCTAAGACCTCTTTTTTCTTACTTGACATTCTTTCTCTGGGTGACCTCATTGTTGAATGCAATTATCATTGCTATGTTGATAACCCTTAAACTACAGTTTCAGCCCAGATAATTTTCCTGAGTACTCTACAAGAATAAATAAATGTCTGTTGGCTCTCTCTGTTTGGATTGCCCACAGATGCTTCAAGCTTAAAATACTTACCCAAGCTCACCATCTTCCCTATGAATTCTGCTTCTCCTCTCTGGTTCTCTCACTTATTTAATATCACTGCCACCCACTTAAGTGAACAAAACAGAAGTTTGGACACCATCCATATATCCATTTAATCACTAAGTTTCATCTATTGCTTATGTACTTTATCTCTAGAATGTCTTATTTTCTCAATTAGTATAGCCAAATCTCAGATGATGCTAACTTCTTGCTTAGATTTTAAATTGTTATTTCTTGCCTAGATTCTGGAATTCCAGTCTCCTGAGTCTCTGGTCTGTTTCCACACAAAAGTTAGTGTAGTTTTGAAAAAAAAATCACAATATGCCCACTGCCTGCCTAAAAGCCTTCAATAATCCCTGTATATTCTTCTAGGGATAAAGTCACAACTTTGAGCATAGGTTAGCTATTTCTTTTTGTAACCACAGATTACTGCCTTACCTCTCCGTTTATCCCACCACACCACACCACCCCATACCCTATGTCATTCTTCCACTTCCCCTTTCCCTCCCTAGAAAGGCACAAGTCCTTATAGATTTCTACATTATTCTTACGTAGTCTTTTACATCTCTTTTCCTTATGTTATGGTTTAGATCTGTAATGTCCCCCCAGAAGCTCATGTGTTGAAAGCCTGCTCTTCAGTGTAGCAAGGTTATGAGGTACAATGTAGTTGGTGGCAGTGAGTCATTGGAGGCATGCTTTTGAGGACTACATCTGTCCCTGGTCCCTTCCTCTCTGCTTTCCAGCTGCTGTGTCCTGCCACCTTCATTTTTCTGTCTTGGGGCTAGCTGACCTTGACTGAACCTCTGAAACCATTTGTCAAAATAAACCTTTCTTCCTGTAAGTGCTCCTTCTCAGGTATTTTGGTCACAGTGATCAAAAGCCAACTATAACTCTTCATAACCCTAAAAAGTACTCATCTTAGAAAAGGACTCCTTATTATCCCAATCCTCAACTCCTATGTTTGATTCAATATAGTCTTTTAAACTCTTCAGAAGGCTGCATTTCCATTATCACAGCTCTTAATTCACTCACGTGCAATTATCTACTAGAAATGTAAGTTATGGAAGGGCAAGGATTGTGTCAGTAGCACCACACATCCAGGTCCAGGAACTAGTGAAATATTTAACACATAGCAAGTGCCTTATAATTTTTAATAAAGAAAGAGTTTTAACAAACAAAAAATATTAAATGAAAAGTAACTGTATTTTCATTATTCTTGTGTTGTTAGAGTCTGAATTGTGATTTTTTTTACACTGCTTTAACCTTCCCTTTTCCTAACACTAATCATTCCAATTCCCCCATTTTTTGTTTGTTTGTAAATCAAATGTTCTTCATAAATCAGGATCAGTGTAGTAAAAATATGCTTTTTCATCTTTTGAAAAAAACAACAACTGTAACTTGGCTTCTTAATCAAGATATATAAGCACACCTAAAATGGTGGCTTTAGTCCTAAGATCAAGTTTTTCCTCATTTTTCTGAGAATGAATGATCTATGTGGAGGAATGACATCATATTCATTTGTGTACCAAATACTAACATAGAATCTGGTATATAAGACCACATTAGTGAATATTGAGTGTAATTTAAAAGTTAAATAGAAAGTAAAATATTTTGACCAAAAGCACGAAATCACATTTTTCTATGTTACTGTTCTTTAGATATAGGATTATTATTGTCTTTAAAATGTTAAGTATTTATTTTATATTTACATATTTTTTTATGAAAATTAAAGTGATTTGTGAAATATAGCATACATATTTCCACTTAACAGAACATTTGCATTTTGTGAACTGACAACAGATTTTGTTAAAAAAGCAAAATAAGTGTGAAATTTGTGTTTGAGTTTATTTCAATGTATTAAACTTCCATTTTAAGACTTCTGTGAAATATTCTATTTTTGACACCATAAAACTGTATTAAATCTTAGTATGTTAAACATGCTTCACAGCTTTAAAGCTATAATTACTTTAATGGCTACTTTCAGCATATAAATTTTCCATAGGAAATACAATCTCAAGAACATGAAAAGTGAAGTCTATATTTTTGGTTCCCAATTTTAAATTCTAGGTAAAATAACAGTATTATCTTGTGGAAAATATAGTATGGTAGATAATTTATGATGTAACTCAATGTTTAAAAATGCATAATTCTATAGTCAAATGTATTTTATATTTATAGGACACAGAATTGTTCAATTTAATTTAAAGTAATTCGTTTAGAAAATGTGACCAATTTAACAAATTCTCCTTATCTTTTTAATAGCTATATTTGTTGTTTAAACTGTTTTTCTAAAATGCTAATGAACTATCAATTTAATTATTGAGCTGAGAATTAGAATCTTAATTGTAGAACCACAGATAAAGAAGCAAATAGATCCCTAAAGATTCTTACAATAGAATATATGCCAGTGAAATGCTCCTGAATACTTTCAAGTCATAGCTTTGCTCATGACTTGCATTTTTTGTAACTTCCTTCCCTCAAGAAAAAAGAAAACTAATGTCCTCTGAGTCTCCCCACAGTAAAAGCTATGCATTTTCCTTTAAAGGACTACCTACCCCACCTTGGTCCAGGATTAAAAGAACTGGCATGTTTTAATATTCTACACTCCATAGTTCCCTGAATAGTCATATGAGGCCAGACTTTTGTGTGGCTTACATAGCCCATATAACATCTTTTCAATATTTATTAGGTATAAATCAAGTCAACCAACTATTAAACAGAATATATTCTATCTACCTCCCTGGACAGATATGCCTTTATAATGATGTGGGAATCTAGATCTAATTAAGAATTATCAGTGTCCTTATAGTTCTGTACTAGAATAAAGCACCTTCAAAAGAACTGATCCCAAGCCTCTTGTCTAGGATTTGTTGCCTTTAAAAAATAATTTTAAAAATTATTGTGGCAAGAACAAATGTATGACATATTTTATTGATTATAGGTACAATGTTGTATAGCAAATCTCTAGGGCTTATTACTCTTACATGGCTGAAAGCTAATATCCATTGATTACTAATCTATTTGCCTGTTTTTCCAGGCCCTATTAACTACTGTTACTACAGTCTATGAACTTAGGAGTTTGACTATTTTAGATAATTCATATGAGTGGAAACATGTGTAGTATTTGTCTTTCTGTATCTGGCTTATTTCACTTCACGCAACATCCTTAAGATATATCCATATTGTCTTGGAATGCAGAATATTGTTTTGTTACAGGTTGGAAAATATCCCATTGTATCTATATACCATATTTTTATCCATTTATCCCATAGTAGATATTTTGTTTGTTTCCACATCTTAGCTATGGTGAATCTATTGTTTACTTTCTTACCTCCTTTACCCCATCTTGAACTGTGAGACATTCTGTACAGATAGGGTCAATCATATCATAATCCCACACTCACATGCTTAATTTACACCTCCTAACCCCAGACAAACACTTTCCCTTTCGCCAGAACTAGAAGCTGACTTGGAGCCGCTGAGCCAGAGAATCCCCAGAATATGGAAGTGGACCTCCTCTTGGTTTAGCCCTGCAGACTCTCCATATCTAGAGTAGCCTCAAGAGCTAGGCCCTGTAAAGCATGGGGCTGAAAGGTAGGGCCTCACCTGTCAGTGGCTGATCATTCCCCAAAATAATAACATGAAGTTTCTGTGTGCTGGTGTCCTAAATTAGGCTAACCCAGAGACAACATTACTAAAGAGATCAGTATCTAAGAAATTTCCCTATATATTTCCTTTCCCATTTCCAGTATTCCTTATAAAAACTCAGTACTTTAAATTTACGTGTTTAGGAAATCATTAATTAATATGTGTGTGATAGATTAAATTTATGAGGGGCATAAAATATTCAGTGAACATAAAATAATCTTAAATGAAAGTGTCTACTTCAAGTCAAAATATATGAAATGGAAACAGTATGCGTCTGAAACCCACTTATGAACTATTGTTTAAAATTAGGAAATAGACCAAAGAATGTTATGTGCATATATAAATGCATCACTAAGAATCTCACTACTATGAACAATTACAATGTACCAATAAAATATTTTTAAAATAAAAATAAAACCAAAATAAATAAATTAAGGAATAAAATAAATCTGAAATCAATTTATTTTCATTTCAGTTGTGTAAAATCTTTCAATCTATCTTAACCTGTTTTGGACACTAAGTAGATACATTTAAAAATATAATTCCCCAAAAGGGAATATGGCTCAGAAGAGATAATGCATTGAGTGCAGATAGTATTTGAGTTAAAAATAGAAGTATGCCAATCTGACAATAAAATGTTCTTCCTAGTAGAAAATAATAAAAGAATTCTTTATGAACTTGAAGTGTTAGGTGTATAAAGACTTTTAGTGAATGAATGCTAGCTGTGAAATAAATTTTACACCATGAAAAATGAGGAAGACTGAAACATTATTTGATTTTGGGGGGAAATGACTAAGACTCATAAAAATGAATTGTATAGTGTTAAGCAGATTGTGTATGAAATATTAATGGAATATTGTCCTGAACTCCCTGTCTGCTGTTTCCATGTAGATGACTGAATTTCAAAGAGAAATATGCCAGGAATGATTATGTGAGTGAGTGTTACTACTTGAGATTATTTAGAAAGCATTTCTTCTTTTCCCTTCTTTTTATTCTTTTATTGTTTTATTTCATACTCTGAAAATATTATCTGTGAGAAAATACTAACATACTAGAACACTTAGTTTTACTTTTGAGACATTAATTAATCCAAAAGAATATATTGATTGTAGGGGTGAATATTTTGATTGCTTGCGGTGATAAGAATTCTTCTATGGAGTCCAAATGTTATTACTCTTGCTTTGGGTTATGTAATATTCAGGTGTGATACTTAGAACATCTGCAGCCATTTCATTAGCATAAGAGAAGGTATCTTGAAGTAAGGTTGGCACATGAAAGAGGGAGACCTACGAGAAACTGTGAGGTATGACATAGGATCCTTGATTGAATTTGGCCTAGTGTACCCTTTTGCAATTTTCTATTAGATGAACCATCATATCTCTTTTGTTTTTGATTTTTGTTTTGTTAATTTGAGCCCAATTTTCTAATACAAGCAACTTAAAGCATCCTCATTCTCACACCTGCCCTCTCTATTGCAGACCCTCTGTGATGCAGAATAAAGCAAGGCACACAGGAAAACCAGAGAATAACAGTGGGCTTTTCAGTTAGAGTGCCTAGACTTGAATTCTAGCCCTGCTGCTAACTAACTCTGTGACTATTTAAGTCATTTTACCTCTCTATAATCATACCTACCTTGCAGGCTTGTTGTGACAGTTAAAGTACAGCAATGCAGCCATAAAACAAGTACATAGCAAAGCTTAGTTACTATTTCTGTTAGGCCACACTGTGTTATTCCATTAAAATCTTGTAACTGTGCTATAAGACATTTTCATCATCAGTTTATGAATAAGGAAGCTGAAGTTTTTGTTGAGTCAACTTTCCCAAGGTCTATGCAGCTAGAAAATTATGGTTCTAGGTTTTAAGTCAAACTACTTCAATTCCAAATTTCCCTCATCTCCTCTTACTCAAAATGTGATATTCATATAGGCAATTGTATTTGACTGCCTGGTCACTACTTACTCCCCATCATACATAAAAGTCTTTGGTCCATATGAGGTGTTCAGTAGAAATTTGGTAGAGAGAATAATTTCCCCTCCAGATTCTGCAATCTGGTGAAAGTGACAGACAGAAGAAAATTATTTCAAGATTTCACAGTTTATGCTATAACACAGCCATGTTTGAGGAATGAAAGAGGAAAGAATAAGTTCATCTGGGAGCACTACTATAGCTATTGTAATAAGTTTTGTTCATGCTTTCATTAGAATGGCAGGTATAGATAAAAAAATAATTATCAATTAGCTGACAGCTTGTTGGGAGATAGTGAAGGTGGGCATTTGCCATCTGTTTTTCTCAAAGTTACTGTTAGCTATTTGATTACTCAGTATCTAGTATCTTTGACTTTTGTTTTCTCCATATTTTTAAATTTCTAACTCAAACTTTTAAAAAGTTTATAATCTTGAATTTTAACTTCTAGCACTTTAGAACTCCATCATCTCCTCTCAGAATTGCACTAGAGGAAATGTGGAGACTTCAATTTTTAGTCAAGCAGTTTCTTCCTCAGCATTTTATCTCTGAGACAAGGATCCTTTGATAACCATGCAGACATGGACATGAATTTCATCACTGAATCTAATCCATGGTCACCAAACTAGTGGACACTGAACAGAATGTCAATGTGGTTATTTGTAATAGGACAAAGGTGACCTGAGAATATTCCACTGCCATCAATGTGGACTAATCTTTTCCTCATGACTAAGTTTACTTAGAAAAACAAATTAAAGAACAGAAGTTTTTTTGGCAGCACGGATTCGAAGGAAGACAAGCAGATGGTTATAAGGAACATTTATCCAAGCTACACCAGAACTGAAAGAAATTAAATTCATTCAGTACAATAATTGTTGTCTAGAATAAGAGAATTCATTTTGCGTGAGCACTTAAGTTTTTGTGCACAAGAGTTCAGTTCAAACCAGGCAACTTTTTTTTTTGCATGACTACTATATCTTGGGCTGGGTCCTGGGAAGGCCCAAGATCTTATTGAAATATTCTAGATAAGACTTATTTCTATCTTTCTACCTCATTTCTAATTCCTGTGTTTTTCTTATTTCCTACTTTGGTCCTTGGCAGGAATAGAGGCAAGAAGGTATACATGTTATCATGTACAGTGTATATTATTTCTCTTATATTTCTGTTCTTTTTTAAGATTTGACCTTTACCTAAGTAAGTTGCACTTCAAACTATTTATTGAATTTATTTATTGAATAAATATACTCTGAAAACTTTGTATGAAACAAGTCAACAAGTCTGATTTAATCAGACATTAAGAACTAATTATAACAATCCTTAGATTAGTGCATTTTGAGTTAAAAAGACAAAGGAAGTAAAATATTAAAAGGGAAGGAAAGAGCCAGTGGAACTGGGATAAAATCCATTCCTATCACTTTCCCACCTGATTAATCTCTGGCATATGATTTACAAACCCTGAGCCTTAAATTTCTCTTCTGCAAAATTGCAGAGTATTCGGAAGAAATAAGGCAACTCATGGGCTTTAATGTGACCAAAAAAGAACGTTAATTATTAACATTATTATATTCTCTCGGTGATTTATATACCTTTGGAACTTTTTGGCAAGTCATATTTACAAGTTTAACTAAAAGCATGGTGAGATTCTGAGAGGAAAATATGTACATGAAGATGGGGAAAAGAAAACAAATAAGTGTTTTATCGGGTAATATAGCAGTACAACACTGCACAAGAAAATCAGCATGCATAGTGACTGCCATTGCTTGCTTAGGATGCAACTTTGGGATCTCATTAATAAGACATTTCTTCAGACACTTCCTTAGTGTTCGATAAAAATTTGTTTCCTTCTTCCCTTCAGTTCAGTTCAAGGAGTTCAGCAGCAGCTTCCTCGTTGCCAAACCTGACAAACATTTTTTAGTCCTGATTATACCTGAGCATCCTGTAGCAGACATCGTAGGGAAAATGTTTTCCTTCATAGGGAACTTCTGTGAAACCACAGTCTCCTGCTTGTCTTTGTACCATCTCGATCTTAGAAATCTCTCCATTTATTTAATTTGCTAGAATGCTGTCCTCTGGATATTATTCAAATGTCAGTGTCCTTTCAGATCTGTCTTAGACTTTTCATACTGCAAACTCTCCTTGGTCATCCTCATCTATTCCATGATCCAACTATTACTTTTCACTCCAGCCTGGAATCTTCTTGAATCCTGACTTGTGTATCCACCTGCTTCCTTTTAGATACTTCAAATCACTTTTTAAATCCAGCATGATCAAAAACTGAGCTCATCATTTTTCCCCTGTAAACAAACAGGTTTGTCTTTTTGCTCTCTTATTTCCAATGAGACCCTCCCCCAGCTAGACACATTCATTTATCAGGTCTTGCCAAATGCCACATTTACAATAAACTACCTCGGGAGTACATCCACTTTTTTCATTTGCACTAGCACTCCTTTATCTGGGTTTTCTGGAGCTTCTGTTGTGTTGGAAAAGCTTCCTCTTTGCTATCTGTTCTCCCTGCCTCCACTCTTACCCCTCTATTTTGTTTCCCACCCTGTAGACTGATTTTATGACTGCAAATATAACCTAATCACTCAGTCCAGGGTTTAGTACATAACAGGTGCTCATAAATCTGTGGTGAATGAATGAACCAATCATATAAATATTGAGTGGTCCACCATGATCCTTCTTGCATCGAGATAGATATTTTGAGGTCAAAGCAAATATATTTTTGCCATTTAGTAAACATTTAGTAGCTCTTGCATCCTTCCTTAAGAAATGATAGATGCCTCAATCCTATATTTCAAGTAACACAGTATTTGTAAGATAAGGGGTTGCTGTAGTCATCCAGTGGATGTCCTAGGTCTGGGTGACTTCACAGTGTTTTGTCTAAATTAACAAACTAAAAGAATCAAACTCAAAATGTATTTTTCTCATAGTTCAGAATTCCTATAATGAGGCTATAACTCTGAGTGACATCCTCCTTCTTTTCATACTAAAGATGAGCACTACCAGTTATGTTAATAAAAAAGCCTTATCATGGAGAGAATAACAACAACTCATAACAATATCCATTTTCCCCATCTTAAGGAAAGAATTCCATCTTTATACTGATCATTCTTCCTCTTCCAGGAGTCATTCTATCTTCTCATATCCTCCCTCTCCTTTCCAATATATGCTGTGGCAGAGGCAACTAAACATCCATTAAAGATTGGGCTTCCTTTTTTATAGTATAGCATTACAGATTGGCTTCCTCTTTTGTAGTATAGAGCTGTTTGATAGGATCCAGCTGCCAAGCCAGCAACTACATTTCCTAGCACTCCTTGCATTGACTTAGAGCAATGTGACTAGTTCTTACCAATGAAGTGTGAGCAGCAGTTATATTGTAGGCATGCCATTTCCATGTTCTTTTTTTACGTCTAGTGACCTTATAGGGAGGATTCTCAAGCTCTAGACAGTGGAGAAGTCTAAGATAGAAAAATCCAATATCCCTGAAATATGATGGGGAGGAAGCTATACACAGACAGGAATGCCCATTTTGGCGTATGCGCCTTCCTTTCCTTAAGCCACTAAAGTTGTAGAATCTATTTGTTATGGCAATTAACATTAACCTCACTGATATGTATACATACATGCGTGTACTACAAATATAAATATACACATTCTTTAATAATAGAAAGAGGAGAAATTAACATTTAGAATAAAGATAGTCAAATTCTCTGTCCAATTTGAAACACTATATAATGAATACTATTGTATGTTTTGGAAGGATATTAAAATCTTGGGCAACTGAATTACATTAATTTTTACTTTTATACACATAAATGTATTTTTATCTCCAAGGTTATAGTACCATTGATATGTAACAGTTTATTTGTTTCTGTTAATTTCCACATTTAAATGTCTAAGTTTGCCTTCTAGGCAGAAATTAAGTCCCATTGTAGAATGAGATTAGATCAACACTTCACAAAGATCATTTTGGTTCTTTGTAACCTTAAATGAAGTAAACTAATAAAGCATTAAATTAGCATGTTGTAAAACTTCCTGAAGTTTTAATATGCTTTTAAGTGGCAGTTCTGAGCTTATTATCTCTAAAGCTGAAGTCAAAATAAATGTCATTTCCTGAAGTGGAAATAAGACAACATTTTATCAAATTAAAAAAATATTTTATATCTGAATTATAATGTATAGGTTATCTAATAATTTCCATATAAGTGTATTTACTGAGAAGTGTTTTGTTTCTTCAAGCAGTAGTGTGTCTTTAGACCACAAATGTGCTTTATCACAAATACTTTTTAACTCTGATATTTTCCTTAAGACTAGCTCAAATATTTCTACAGAAATTATACACTTCATTCACATTCATCCAAGTGAAAATATAGAAATGATTATAATGATAACTAGCATTTGTTTAGGGGTTCAGAGTTTATAAAGGGCTTTTATATTCACTTTCACGCTTGATCTTCATCTAAACTGGTTAGGTAGAAAATTGTCATTATCCATTATCCTGTTACCTGGGCTTTGGGGAGACTGCCTGCCTTCCTCAAGGTCATGAAGGTACAAACTTAAACCACATTTTTTTCTACTCTGTCATACTTCTCATGTAAAAATCATATTGCAGGCAATTTAAGAGGAGGACTTAAGAAATGAGTTCCTTCAGAAAATTAAATTTAAATTGCTTCATTAACTGCAGTGCATAAAGAAAGGAAAAGTGTTCCAAAACCCATGTAGTATTTTACTATTGCTTATAGTAATGCTCTACACACCTAATATTGGGATTATAATTTTCCACATAGTGAAATTTTCTAAATAAGCACAGTTCAATAGAGCTTTATGTTATTAGAGAAATGATCTATCTCTCTTCTCTCCAGTACAATAGCCACTAGCTATACATGGCTATTGAGGAATGGTAATGTGGCCCAAAAAATAAAGGAACCAAATTTTAATTTTATTTAATATTAATTAGCATTTAAGTGTAAGAGTCACCTGTGACTAAAGGTTGTTATATTGGAAAATTGGAATTTTTCTCTTTAAGCATTATTATTTCTTTTCTTTTTCTTTCTTTTTTTTTTTAGTACTGAGGACTGAATCCAAGGGTATTCTACCTCTGAGCTATACTCCAAGCCCTATTTTTTATTCTTTATTTTAAAACAGGGTCTCACTAAGTTGCAGAGGGCCTCACTACATAGCTGAGGCTGGCCGAGAACCCGGGTCCTCAGCCTCCCAAGTACTGAGATTACAAGCATGCGCCACCACGCCCGGCTTATTATTTCTTTTTCTAATAGTAGGATATTTTGATTAAATTATTTTATAAGTGATTCTATTTGATATTAAGTCAGACACAGTATTTCTGTTAATAACAGCCCTCTCAACCCAGAGACAGTGCTCAAGTGTCCTTAACAAGTCCTTTGTTGCCTTATTATAGTTTTAACCACTTTAAATGCCTCTATTCTATTTGATATTGCCTTACATCAGATATTAAGTATGGTGGAGGGGAAAAAACATACTCATATGGGAATTCGAGACTATCAAATAGCTGCAACTAAATTAATCTTAATTTTATTATAGTATTGGATTCCCCTCTTACATTCATTTGAGGAAAAAAGGATGTTTGGTTAAAAAAATGTTTGAAAGAGCAATTACACTTGTAGTTGTAGGGCATATGATCACTCACTACAGTAGTTTGTTACATTTTTACAGCCTGAATTCTTTTTATTCTTTTTAGGAATAGTGATGATGATGATGATGATGGTGGTGGTGGTGGTAGTGGTTATGATAATGTACCCAAAAGTTATAGTAATGCTTCTTCTGTTTCATACACTAGTCAAAATACTTTCTCTTCATCAATTTAGGCAATGCAATCATCATAAAAATACTGTAAGACAGGTTCTATTATTATGCTTATTTGGCAAATGAGGTAACTAAGTTATACAGCCAAAACAGTGGTCTTCAGTGTCCCCATTCCTAACTACATACTATACTGTCTATTTTAGGGCTTATCTTAGTGCTTAAATGCTTTTACCTTTCTATCATAGTAAAATTACATGTTCCTTTTGGTAAATTCAGAGAGGGATACTATTTCCTCTAGCCATGTTTATGTCAAGTTTACTATTCTGTAGCCTACTTTTCTTTATAAGAACAACATTCTCTTAAATTATGAATAAAATGTGTTTTTCCTTTGGTTTAATCAGTGCAATTTTATTAACTAAGGGAGATATACACATGTTGATATAATGAATGGCTGAAAGTTTTTTTTATTATTTAGAGTTTTCCTCAAAGACTGATTATCAAACTCTGGTATTGAGGAAGGTATTACAGCAGAACTAATATCAGTTTCTCTCCCTGACATTCTTTAATGACAGGCTAAGATGATAATACCTTCCAGGTCTTGGACACCTGAAATATGTCAGGTACCCAGCATTTAATTCTTCTGAGACTCCTTCAAACTAGTAAGACTGTCATTATATAGTAGTTGAGAAAACTGAAGATCATAGGTTAGTAATTTCACCAATATTGCAAAGAAAGTAAGTGGAAAAATGCAAACCAAGTTCTCTTTCATTTCAAACCCAAATACTTTTTGCAATATAACACATTGTTTCCCAATTCACATCCCTCATTTTATGTCTCCTACATTGTGTAGACTAATTAAAATTCCTTGCAGATTCTAAACTTCCTTTCCATTGAATATATATAAACTATTAATAGAAGAGATGTGGTATATGTGTGTCCATGTACTTATGCATGCACATGTTTCTATCCTGATGTCAACTGATGAAAATAAATTTCAAATTAAATGTTATAATAACCTTTCAATTCCCCTTCCCTCTTAAAATTCTGTATGACTTGTACATGACATCCTGATTCTAAAAGAGTTTAGAAAACAGAGAAGAAATTAGATATTCTTACCTTATTTACTCAGGTGATGTATTTGTATTAAATACAAAATTGGATAATTTTTCTACTTTGTAAACTGTATTGTCAGATCAAGTTCCACAAAGGAAAAATAATTTATAATATTGGCAATGTGTAGCTTTCCAAATTATTGAATTAGTTAGAAAAAAAATCTTTAAATGTAATAATTGCTATGCTCAAAAAGGAAGCAATTCAAATAATGTTAGGACCATATATGAAGGTAACAATACCAAACTCAGTTCATGTAAAGGAAGGAAAGAGGGGTGATGTGACATAAAATACACCAAGTGATATGTGCATATCTGTTTGTATCACTTGAAATCTCACTATGATGTATAATTATAGTGTACCAATAAAAGTTTAAAAAATTTTCTACTCACCCATGTAGACTAAACTAGGATTTTACTGAATTTTAGTTCCTATCTCAGTAGCTGGTTAATAATTCAATATATCAATTCATCACAAAAATTTACTCTTTCGAAAATCCAGGACCTTTTCCTGAATTTTTACAGCATGTTACCAAAAAAGTGTGTACATATCTGTCTGTAAATTAATCATATGTCGTTGTTTCTGGGCCATGGAGGCAATGTATATATACTACTTCCAGAGAAAGACTTAGAATATGCTCATAATTTAATTAATTTTATGTGACATTGAACTGGTTTATATTGTGTTTGGAAAATAAAACTACTTCTTTGTTTATTCTTAATAGTAAAGACCTGGATTTTATTATATAGTTAACACATATTTAATTTTTATTATGAAATATATAAAATATAAAAAATTACAGATAAGATTTAAAGCAAGTGATGTACCATGAAAATACAATGTGAGCCAGGTGTGGTGGCATACACTTGTAATCGCAGCATTTGGGAGGCTGAGACCGGAGGATCGGGTTCATGACCAGCCTCAGCTATCTAGTGAGGCACTCCACAACTTAGTGAGACCTTGTTTCAAAATAAAGAATAAAAAATAGGGCTGGGGGTGTAGCTTGAAGGTAGAATGCCCTGAGTTCAATCCTCAGTACCGCAAAAAAAAAAATGTAAGCCAAAGAAGCAGAAATTAATAATACTGTATGATACTGTAGGTAACCAAGTATATCCAAAATATAGTCACTTAAACATAATCAATGTAAAAATGGCTAATTATATATTTTATATTTTTCTTTACTAAATCTCTAAAATCTACTGTATTTTATAGTCATAGCACATTTCAATTTGTATTAGTCACATTTCAAATACTCAATAGTCAGAGGTAGCTAAGTAAGACCAAAAACTGGGTTTAATAAGGCAGCAGACTCAATCCTCTACTATTTTGACCTATTGGAAAATTTCAAAGTCTCATCCATTAAAACCATAAACCCTTTCTTTAACCACTTATGAGGTGGGTCCATTGAGAAAAAATCATCGGTTAAAAGAAAGCCACTATGTTTCAGAATTTGTACATAGTACTTAATATCTATAATTTCCCAAATTCTTACAACTTAAAAATTAATCTGTGTCAGATGAGAATTCTGGGTCTCAAAACATTAAAGTAACTTATCTTCAGACAAACAAAAAAAAGGTGATATATTCTAGTTGAATATGTAATTTTCAAAATGTAGAATGAGTGTCCTAAGAATTACAATCCCATTATTCCAAGAATTACAATCCAAGCACTGAAAATATGACTTGAGAATATTCACTACATGTAATTTCATTAAGATGAAACAAGCACATGGGTCTGTTTCTGGGTCTTCTATTCTGCTCCATTGGTTTATGTTTTTGTGACAATACCAAGCTGTTTTTATTATTGTGACTTTGTAGTAGTGTTTGAAGTCAGGTATTGTGATAACTCCTCCATGGTTCTTGTTGCTAAGAACTACTTTGGCTATTCTGGGATTTTTGTTGTTCCGAATGAATTTAAGGACTGATTTTTCTATGTTTGTGAGGAGTGACCTTGGTAATTTCATGGGTATTGCATTGAATCTGTAGATCACTTTTGGGAGGATGGCCATTTTAATGATATTTATTCTGCTTATACAAGAGCATGGAAGATCTTTCCATCTTCTAAGGTCTTCATCAATTTCTTTTTTCAACCTTTTATAGTTTTCCTTATAGAAGTCTTTTACCTCCTTGGTTAGGTTTACCCCTAAGTATTTTATTTTTCGGGGTACTATTGTGAGTGGAACTGTTTTCTGGATTTCTTTTTCAGTGGATTTATGGTTGGCATACAGGAAAGCTTCTGATTTTTTAAGATTGATTTTTTATCCAGACACTTTGCTGAATTTGTTGATCAGTTCTATAAGTTTTTTGGTTGAGTTTGTTGGGTCTTCTAAGTATAGTATCATGTCATCTGCGAAAAGGGATAGTTTTAGTTCTTCTTTTCCTATTTTTACTCCTTTGATTTCCTGTGTGTTATATAAAGAAGTTTTAGGACAAATAAGTTAATTATTTTACAAGGAAAATAGTAATAAAACTGTAATAATACTTAACCAAAATATAAATACTTTAAAAATTGGAAAGCACTGAGATTTCAATATGTAATTTTGAGTACTTTAAATCACAATGCTTTGGGAGAACATTTTAAAATTCTAAAATTTGAATCTAATGTTGGTGTTTTAAAATAAGATATTTGATTTTAACATCTAAAAATATCTGACAAACATAAAACTGATCTATTGAAAAATTACAGAATCAGGGAAGAAATAAAATAAAAAATAAATTATATAACTCAAATGATCAAAATTTAAATTATAGAAACATATACACTCTGATACAGTGAGTGATCATTTCATGAAGCCAGAAAAAAATTAGTGTTTCTTTTGTCTCAAAGGGACCAAATTTACATGAGTTTGGGCTTCTTTTTTTGGGGGGGGGGGGTACTGGGAATTGAACTCAGGGGCATTCTACCTCCGAGCTATACCCCCAGCCCTATTTTTTTTATTCTTTATTTTGAAACCGAGTCTCACTAAGTTGCGGAGTGCCTCACTTAGGTAGCTGAGGCTGGCCGCGAACCCGGATCCTCCAGTCTCAGCCTCCCAAATGCTGGGATTACAAAGCGTGCGCCACCATGCCCGGCGAGTTTGAGTTTCTTAAATAAAATTATTAACTGTGCACAGTGGCTTCTGCCTGTATTTCCAGTACTTGGGAAGTTGAGACAGGAGAGTTGAAGGTTTCAGGATAGCCTGAACAACTTAGAGAGATTCTGTTTCAATCTTTTAAAAAATGGGCAGGGATATAGTTCAGTGTCAAAGCGTTTCCCTTACCTCTGCTCCTTTTTGAAAGCAATGCAATATTTTAATCCATTTTTCTTCTGAACTTCTTAAATTTTGGTACTTTCATTCACCTTTTACTCATCAGTTTGTAATTGACAAGTATTTGCCCAAACGATAACCAATCAAAAGATATGAAGGAAGAGTCCAGATATATGCAAGAAGAAACTCTTTAGAGAAAAAGCAAAATAAATAGCAT
This sequence comes from Graphiurus murinus, assembly GCA_004027655.1. NCBI lineage: Eukaryota > Metazoa > Chordata > Mammalia > Rodentia > Gliridae > Graphiurus > Graphiurus murinus. Next base: position 15,104 of record PVLC010002841.1, on the reverse strand, counting down.
GGGAATTTAAATCAAAAACATTCCAAAGGAAATAATAAGTAGTCTGTAAATGGAAAAATATTTCCATTGCTCAACAAACTTTTTATAACAATACTTCTGTTCAATGATTTCTTGTTGCCATATTTCAAGTTCTAAAATTACATTCAAAACTACTTATTACAATTATTTATTTTTCTGAAACCTTGAATGTTTATCTTGCATCTTATTTTAAAGAACAACTCTAAAATGTGCTTAGTTTTCTTCTAAATTCATGGCTGAATACCCTGGTCACTAGGATACTACATGGTGCTATTGACAGAAAGAAGTGAATCTAGAGCCCCAGCCTACTTTTTTCCAGCCAGCTCTTTCCATGGTCAGGCAGGTGTTATTATAAAAATCTGTGAGCTCCTTGATTGCACTAAATATATGTCTCAATGCTATATAATATTAGACCCAAACTTTGGCTCAGCCACTTATTATCGGGGTAATCTAGGTCAAATTTCCTAACTTTACTGTATCTCTAAAATTCTCATCTAAAATGTGGAAAATAATACCTTTCATATTGTAGTATTATTGTGACAATTAAATGACACACAATTTATAGTTCCTCACACAGTGGCTAATACATCACAGTCACTTTAACTGCCAGTAGGCCTTTTTTTTCCTGAAATAACTGAAGGGACACATGTTCATCCCCATCAACCCTGAGGATATGGAAGATGTCTCACAGCTGCTTATTCAGTTTTCCTCTCATCTCAGTCTTACTCATTTACTTTTTCTACTGCTTCTAGGGAAGATCAAAAGCAATTCACAGTTGGGTGTATATTAAAGGTCACTTGTCACCAGCAGCTTTTGCTTCAATCACTGAGCATATTGTGAGCTTCCTTCTTGCATCACCTGTACCTTAATCCTCATTGTATCCCACACCTAATAGGGTGCTTTGATTGTGTACATTTTCAATATAGCTTTGTAGAGTGATTTTTCTGAGATTTTATACTTTCTCCTGATCAAATGCAAAGATACATGTGATCCCAGGATTCAAAGGATATTGTCTAAATGCCATTTCAGGGTTACAATCCCTTCTCACTCCTGTTTATCCTCTCCCAGCCTTAACTTTCTACCCTGTTAACCTGCATTATTTGCATTCCTGAATTTATCAGTACCTAGAGCTATATCTTCTATTTTTATTATGAATAAAAATAGAATAGAGGTCAGGACTCACAGTTGTATTCCAAGCCCCAGAATACTTCTAGAGACCTGGTAAATATTGGATGAGTGAATGGATACAATGTAAAATACTCTTTTATATCTGCCATTAGAGATTTGCTATTTTGTTCAGTCTTTTACTACATAGTCAATAATTGCAATTTGCCTATATTAGCATTATAAAAGGTCAGAAATGGAAATAACACCATTCAAAATAATGATTAATATATGAGGTGATGGATCTATTCATTAGCTTGAAATAATTGTTCTACATTGTAAACATATATCAAAACATTACATTCTATTGCATAATTGCATATAATTATTCTCAAATCAAAATGGAAAAAGAATAATAACAATAGCAGCAGCAACAGCAGTATAGCACAGACTTTATTAAGTACTTATTTTGTAGACACTAGTCCAAGTGCTTTATACATCTCATCTCATTTAGCCCACCTACCAACTAAATAACATAGTTACTATTATTTTCTTATGCTACATGTTAGGATATTGAGAAACAATAAGTTTAGGTAATTTGAAAAAAGTAAAATCATATAGTCTGGCCTTTCAATTCAGAAGACAGAGACCAACCCCACGGCAAGATGGTGAGAAATTGAGAGATCTAGAATTAGAATTCAGATTCCCTGGTCTGATCCCAAGCTGCTTTGGGCACTATGTGTATCACACCTGTGTCATTTATGACCAAGTCCTGATTGCATGTCAGAATATTTGAGAATGCCCCAGTGACTCCAAGAGGAGATTTAAAAAGGTAAGCAGTCCAAAATTTAGTCAGACAATATTGTTAAAACATCAAATTTTTCTCTTTAAGAACAAGCAAGGTTACTCAGACACACAAATGGAATTTGAACTTCAAAAGAGAAACATAAGATTTAAAACCCCACTTAATAGCCCATTTTACAGAAATGTATTTGTTTTATCTGGTGGCTACTTTATTGAAAACTTGGCCTGTTCCATTGTCCAAACATATTGATTCTAGAACCATGAACAAAATAGATGTACACAGACACATGAACTAACCACAGAAAGACACATAAGCTCTATGCTTGGGAGCAATACAGAGAGAACTGGAAGTATCTATGAAATATTCCCAGTCCAACAGCAGGTGGGAATAGGTGCTTCAAGGAACTTCTTGAAGGTGTTAACCAAGCACCCCTCTCTGCAAGGTGGCACTGCCACCTTGTGCTGGAAAGAGACCAATGAGCTAGATAATACTGCCTCTGTTCTCAACACTTGTTCCATTTGGGGAGGGGCACTGGATGGTATTCAGTTCTAGGAATAACTGCTTTAATAAAAACATACACCCAGGATGAAGCAGTATAGCACAGAGGCAGCTGCTGTGACCAAAGCCACAACATTCAGGAAAGAGATCGCCAAAGTGCCATCTTAGTCTGGAATTAAAATATAAGAATGAAGGTAATGCAGAAACAGAAAGGAACTGGAGATGCTTTTAAAACAAGTGCTAGGACATTTAGATGAGGTAGAAAACGTAGAATCCCCAGATCTTTGAGTAACTACTACCCTTTAGGTTAAAACAGAGGTACTTTCCTTTCTCTGAAATTCCATTGCTGCAGATTGCTTAACAGAAGGTCATTTAAAGGAAGGAATTCAGGAATTAAACCACAACATATCTTAAATGGCCAGAAGAACCACTGCTTCCTTATGCTCACATTACTAACAGCAGCAGCACCTGCTGCTTGGGCCAGCTGGAGGGTTGAGTGTTGTTACCTAAGTAGTACCCACAAACTGACGGCTTACAGTGAGTAGTTTTGCCAGATTCCACCAACAAAATCTTTATGTTCCATTAGCATCTAATGAGAATTGCAGTCATTAATTAAATAAAAGAAACATTATGTAGGGAGCAGAATGAACAATATGCAATCCATCAGTTTGGTGAATGTTGTCAGATAGTTTCTGGGTTCAGGGCACCTGTGTGTCCAAGTACACAGGATATTTATGTCCTGTGCCTTAGGTACTTCTTTCTCTACTTCAAGGGCACTATAGTAAACTTCTGTAATATATTAATGATGAAGATGTCTTGAAATCCAACAGGGAATTTATTTTTAATGCAAATACATACAAGTTAATTTTTTTTTGTATCTAGAATAGCCAGGTTCTTAAAGCCAGGTCTAGGAAACAGCACCATTAGCATCACTTTGGAGCATTATTGGCTTGTTCTCCTGAATTGGAAACCTGGGTGTAGGTTCCAACCCTCTTTGTTTTGACCAGCACTACAGGGTGTTCTGATGCATGCTCAAGTTTGAGAACACTCAACTTGAACAGTGCTATTCAGGGGCCAGCATGCTAAGCATTACCTGAAAGCTTGTTAGAACTACAAATTCTTGGCCCCACCCCAAGCCTACTAAATCAGTGTCTTTGGGAGTGAAGCCAAGGAAACTGGATTAACAAGGTCTCTAAGTCATTCTTTATTCATGTCAAAATTGGAGAAGCACTGATGGAGCCATTGGTTCTCAGCCTTAATTGTATATTTAAATCACCTGTGGTGACCTTTGAACCTGGGCAATGCACAAATCATACAGTAGAATGATTCAACCAAATCTATGGAGTAAGGTACCAGACATTAGTATTTTGAAATGTTTCTTGAATGATCCCAGATTATAGCTAAGGTTGAGAAACACTCTTCTAGAATTAGAGGGATGAAGGTATATTAGAGTCTGTAAAGACATTTGGCAAATTACCAGTATTAAAGACTACCACCTCCGTAAATGTAAAACATGCCTGAAATATTCTGGATCTGTGCTTTGAATTCATCTTTAGTATTCATTTTTTTAGTGATTGTATGTATCCATGGTAGTATTAGTAATACTGCTGATATATTAAAATTTGCCTTTCCGCTCACTGATTATAAACTTTTCTATCTTTACTATCTAGTACAATTAGAATCCACCTTCCTAAGCACACTAATACTCCTCACTTTGCCTTCAAACTCTCAGTTGTGCTGCTGATTGTCCTTTATATGAGAAGTGCATGTCTTTGCTCCATGAATGATGTTGGGTGGCTCCTTCCTCTGAAATGAACCCCTCATGCCCTCTTCATCTGGGAGAAATTACTCACCCCTTAAGGCAGTGGCTTTCAACTTTGACTACACAATGGACTCATCTGGGGAACTTGAAAAAATACCAATGCCTGAATTCCACCTCCAGAAATTCTAATGTTCTCTGATATAGCCATGCCATGGGGATTTTTAAAGCCTCCCAGGATCATTTTAATAGGCAGAAATGAAGAGAAATACTGTAGTAAAAGCCAGCTCAAATTATTTCTCTTTAAATAAAATATTTAGTACCCTTCAGCCACAATAAATTGCCACTATCTCTGGCTCCCTGTAGTAAATAGGCAATGGTATTTAGCAAGCAGTGTATAATATTTTTAGGTTGCTAATTGTTTCATTGTATTCATTTGTAATCACAGTCTAAGTTCCTTGAGAGCTGAGGCCTTGTCACATTTTTCTATCCCATGTAATGACTAGTATCTTGTTTACTAATAAGGTTAACTGTTGGCTTCGTTATTAAATATGAGTTGGCTACCTAGAATAATAATACTTCAAAAGTCAATGATTATAAGAATACTCAGGATTCTACATGTGTTTCTAGTGATAACATAGACAGATATTTATGGGACACTTACCATGTGTGGATTTTTACTGACTTTTAATAATCACATCAGCCTTGGGAGATGGAAACTGAGTATCCTCTTTGTTTAGCAAATAAAATAAAACCATGACAAAGAGGTTACGGAATTCTCCTCAGTTTATAATATGTAAATCTGAAGGAGGCATAGTTTTTGGACTAAAATGAATCCACCATAGTTGTACTAAAAGGTCCATATTTTCCTTATATACCTGATTCAGAGGAGACAAAAGGGGTCAATTTTCAGTGCTTGAATTCCTAGCTATGTAAACTTTACAATGCTAAGAAAAATTAAAATCTAAATTATGATTAAAAATTAAAATCTAAAATTTAAACTGTCATATACATCACTTAAAGTAGTATGTTAGCTCATCTAGGTTAAGGGAAAAGGGGCCTATGTAAAATACAATAGAAAATAAGGTGACATCTAATTTTTTGAAGTTATATAATTATATAGCATACAATGACAAACAGAAGAGTGATATGATACATCTTAGTTAAGTATAAATGGAAGTTTACTATTTATGGGCTTTTATTACAAGAATTGAAATGGATTCTAAAATATCAGAACTTTCCATTAGGAAGCACTTTAAAAATATCAAGACTAATATGCACTATGATTTCCATATAGATTAATTCGAACTTGTAAATTATTTTATAAATTTATTATAGAAAGCAATAATATATTCAAATTACACATTTGTTATAATAAATTGTCTATGTTTGAACAAATACCTATTGAGAAACAAATTTTCCCTTTTTATTATCTAAGAATCCTTGTCTATCTTTTCAGAAAATGTCCTTTACCTATTTTATTTCCAGTTAAACATTCTTACGACCATGTAAATATGGTAACTTCCAATCCTCTTATTTCTCTTTATCTCACCACTAATCTAGACATGATCAAAGTTTATCTTTTCAGCATTTCACAGTCATCATGTCCCAGAATAACTGGGTGAGCTTGAGACAGCAATAGCAAGAGTAATGTTTTCAGAAAACTCAACATTCATTCATTTAATGAGCATTCCTTATCCACCAACTATAAGCAAAGTCATGGGTAGGCAATATGAAGCTAAGTATGGTTCATGCCCTCCAAGAGCTTATATTTATTAGCAATATAAGGTACACACAAAAAAAACTATAATACAGAATACAAAGCAAAGGACCTAGAATGTACAATTGACATGCAGTTTAAGTTTATAAAATGAAAGATTAATTTTCTCCTGGGTGAATTACAGAAGACTGTATGGGAAAAGAGATATTTGAATATGCATTTGAGGGACCAGTACATTCAGGCTGGTGTTGGGAAAAAACAAATGGAATTCTATATTCAGAAAGAGATAAATACTCAAAGTATATGTGAAGAGCAGTAGAAAAACTGGTTGATGAAAGTAGACCAAATTTACAATACCTACTTGCCTAGAGTAATTCATATGGTGACTATAGGTTGTAGTTTACTCAGAACAATCTCAGTTTATGCTTGCTTAATTATTTCTTGTGCTCTCTTTTTCTCTCAAAAGTATCCTGGTTGGGAAACTATATTTCATATTTATTCTAATTCTGAAGAAACTATCTTGTTCCCTATACCTGTAATAGGATAACAAAAGGGTGGATTCAGGTTCCTTGTAACTGCCCACCCATGACTGATGAGAACCAGTCCTTGGCCTCAAAAGATAAGCTGACCAATTAGATTTCTGTACTCTCTTAGAAATGGAAAACCCAAGAATATCAAAACAAGTACAGAAGCTATACAATTTCAGTTGTATAACAGATTTGCACCATTGAAAGCTATGAAAATAATCAAATTTATGAGAGAGTAGAAGCCAAAGAAACTATAGGAGTTGGTTGGTCACAAAACAAAATGAGGCCAACATCTAGAGGTAAATGATGCAAAATTATGGAAGAGAATGGCAGTCAAATTGCCTGAACTCCCCCTAGTAGGATTCCTACTGATAGCTAGAATCTAGGACCACCTCCATAGCCAGTCTCTGTGATGGCCAGTCATGAGAGTTGTAGTTACTGAATTCCCTTAAGATTCCATTATTGCTTCACACAAAAACTTTACAATAAGCCCAACTACCTTTCTATCCATCCAAAGTAGTTCAAGCAAGCTCTGTATTCTCTGCTCCTTGTAAAAGAAATTAGAAAGAGGCTGAAGGCAGAGGAACAAATTAACAAGGTATTACAATTTTTCAGGGAAGAGGCAATGATACTTCACATTACTGAGAGAAATGGGAATAGCAAGGAAAAAATAATAGAGTAGAATGTATGGTGCATAGACACTGATTAAATTTGAAACTGTGAAGAAGGCAAAGATAATTTCTCATATTTTGATTTTGACTTTAATCACCAAATAATGTAGTAGTACCATAAAAAAATAACAAAGAAACCTCTTTCAGTAGTTCCAAGAGAGATTATTCAATACAGAGTTACATAAATGTGAAAGACCTGTGAAGTCAAAGGAGAAGTGATTTTAAAAAGAGGCTTTAAAAAAAGGCATTGTGGTGCATGCCTGTAATTCCAGTACTTGGGTGGCTGGGACAGGAGGATTGCAGCTTCAAGGCCAGCCTCAGTAGCTTAGCAAGGCCCTCAAAACTTAGAGTGACCCTGTTTCAAAATAAAAAATATAAAGGGCTGGGCGTGTTGCTCAGAGGTATAATGAATGCCACTGGATACAATCCCCAGTACCAAAAAGTAAATCTAGTGATAAGAAATAGCAGGAAGCTGTTTCCACTTTTAGGGCTGGGTATTTAAGCACCAGATGATGTCATCAGATTTCAGAATATGAGGCTACATGGAAGGAGCTAGAATCAAGTAAAGACTGTCTGGCAAGAGCTCCCATCACAGAAGAGGAATATTTCCAGCAAGTAGTTAGGAGGCTGCAACACCAAAAGAAATTCAGCCACTGCCAGAAAATACTGTGCAGGACAGGAAGAGAGAGAAACTCTGTATTTCCCACCAGTTAGTACCACACTAGTGCCATATCTTGGCCAAGTCTATCCAGAAGTTAATTGGCAAATGAATCTGGGAAGTGTAATTTTTAGGCAGAAATGAAATGGATATGGGTTTTGTTTTGTGTGTGGTTGTGGTCTTCTGTTTTTGATTTTGCAGTACTGGAGATGGAACCCATGGCCTCTTGCATGCTAGGCAATCAGTCTACAACTGAGCTACACATACCCAGCCTGTAAATAGATCTTAAGGGAAATAGAATAATCACTGGCACAACATCTGAGCAGTGTTCAACAAAAGTGAAAAACAGAAATAGTATAGTTTTCTTCTGGATCACTTCACACATAAAGGCGTAAAAGAAATGTGTTTGTTCAACGAGCCATTCTGGGTGGCCATGTAGGCTGCTGTACTGTGAATAAGGTATTTCGACCATACAGAGCTAACTTCCAATGTCACTGCCATGTAGTGACAAGAAAAATATCAGGCAGGAATTAATATTGACTTGATCTGTTACAAGCATCAACTATTTGTGTTCAACCCGTGATATTTAATGTAAATGTCTGTGATACTGCCAGCTGCATTAGGATTAATTGTGTAGATTAGCGTAATGAATTCCCCCACTAACATTCAGAAAATTATGTCAAGCAATGAGTGCCTCTGTAAGAGTGGTAGTATTCTATTCAATACATTTCCCGGGCTAACAATACACTTAGCTTTCCTCTATTGCCAGCATGTACAAAACCAGATTGGAATTTTTCACTTGTTTGTGGAACTATCATTCATCGAGTAGCTCCTATAGAAATTGTAACTATGAATGAGACAGCCCTTGCACTTCAAACAGCTCTTAAGGGAGGCATACAAGTAAGCAAGCAGTTATTACAGTCCCTTAGGATAACACTATCATGGTGATAAACACACTGAGTGATAGCTAAACACATGAAAGATGCACCTAAGTCTTACTTGAGGAAGTCGGAGACTATTTTGAAGGAGTTAGAGTTGACTGAGTGATGGTACATATTTCTGAGGGGCAAGAATCTCAAAGGAAGGTTGTGGTTTTGTCACCACAATGAGGGTCCTGAGTAGATCCCCAAAGGGAAGATAGACCTTGTCTCATGCTGAAAGGGTCCTTGATGTTATCACAGAAAGGAATTTAAGGATAGGTCACATCGAGGCACCAATTTGGTTTATTGAAAGAAGGAAGGAAGTGTATACTCTGCTGGACAGGATAGTTTGTGGGTGTTGACACCGAATGTACTAGCTACATCAACCTAAGAGGATGGTTTTGGTTCTCTTTTATATTGGAAACTGGATATATTATTTCTTATTAAGGGTTGTTTTCTTTATTCCTAATAAAAATATCTGTTATTTTCCCCACTGTGGGGGTTTGTTGTTTTGTTTGTGAACTTAAAAACAAATAGTGCATTGATGCAACATTGAGGAGATGATCGAAAATAATGATACACAGTTGAAGTAATCAGAGGACCTACTAATAAGGTCTAATAATTGAATTAATTGTGCAGCTTGTGATCATAGTATGTGAAAGAGAACTTTGAATCTGGAATTTTATTCATGGTCACTCTTGTTTTACCCCTCACATCTCCTTTCTATCTAGCCTTATATCTTCTTTCTTATATCAGTTGTGCAGTGACACAGGAAGTCTGGATTTCTGATTGACCGAAAATGTTTCAATATTACCAGTAAAAATTGTAGAGGGGATAGAAGAGACTGAAAGTAAGCAAAAGACAGATAATAAGGATCTAAAACAGTGGTGTATAACTGAGGGTGTGTCTCAGCGGGGTGTTGGCTTAGCCTGCATGAGTCCTTAGGTTCAATCCCCAGAACTGAAAATATAATAATAATAATAATAATAATAATAATAATAATAATAACAATAATAACAACAATAACAATAATAATAATAGAGAACATTGGTTTGCAATAAATGTTTAACAATAATATCTTGGAGAAGAGAGAAAGTCTATAGCACTTGTTAGATTTTGTGGCACAAATACTCTAGTATGACCTATTTTAAGCCACCCATGTGATATCATTGAATAAAAAAGTGAGAAGAGATAGAGTAACATAGCAATATAATTAATATAATTAATTCCATCATACAGATATAATATATGCCATATGCAGGAAGTATTCAACAGATAGAGATTCAATATTCAAATATATGTGTTTTCATTTGCTTCCTTTCACTGAATTTTTACAACATTCATTGATTCATTCATCAGTTCACATGTTTAAATTTCTGCAGTGTGGTGTGCTGAAAATGTTTTTAGTTGCTAAGATAATGCCATTGAGAAAAATACATTTTTGTCCTTACTGAGGTAAAGCAAACATTATTATTGTGTCCATTTTACAGCTGAGAAATCGAGACATATGAAAATTAACTAACTTGGTTAAGGTCACAGTACTACAGAGAGACATCAAACAAGGAAATTAGCCCTCTTATTCTAAATCCAGGGATTCATTTCTACTATATCATGCTACCTGCACAGTTGCATTGGATTTTTATCAGTTTCTCTATTTTTTATCACTATGTGGTTAGATAAATAAATTTATGTGACCTTTCAAATAAATTTGGGCTATTTTTCTTTGAAGCTTAACTGATGTAAATTTTAAAATGCTGCAATTAATAATGATTATAATGCCCGGGAACTCTGTAACAACTTCTTTCGAAGAAGACCATGGAGCTCTAAATGTATTAAATTCTTCAAGTGAATTAGTAATCATCTGAAAATAAGATGGATATTTAAAATTGCAATAATTATATTAACCCTTTCAGGCTCATAGATTCATGTTTTCTTTCTCCCAAAGAAAAATATTAATTTTCATCAATTTTCTCCAGTGAATAATAAGCTAATTTACATTGAACATGTAGTCAACATAATTACTTCAATTCAAGCATGCAGGAATTTTTTAAAAACATTTATTCTCTGTGAATTTAAACATATGCATAGATTTCAGTATGCATTTAAAATGCATATTTGCTTCTTTATAGTTTAATTTAATTTTTTATTGTTACATCTCTATACAGAGTGGTGGGTTTCATTGCAGCATATTTGCAGATATATAAAAATGCAGTATGATCAACATCACTCCTCAGCACCACCCCCCAGGACCCTCTTTGCCCCCCCCCAATCTGCTTCCTCTCCTCTACTGGCCACAATTCTACTTTCATGGGGTCCCTTTTTTCCCTCTCTTTCCACAGCATATTGCTTCTTTGTCCTATGGTTCATAAAATAAAATGAAATTATAATGAAAATTGTAATGGAGATACTTAAAAAACCATAGATTTGGAACACAACTTGATTGCTAGAGATTCCCAACAATAGCAGACAAAAGATGGCCACCTCCCTTTATTTTGCAGTTATCCTTAAGATACTTTTGACCTTTTTATGACTTTTTAGCAGTGTGTAATCCTATGGATAGCTCTTCTTTCCACACATTATTTTCCATTTCCACTGTTTCTAGGAATTTTTTTTTTTTTTTTGCAGTACTGGGGATTGAACTCAGGGGCATTCTACGTCCGAGCTACACCCCCAGCCCTATTTTTTATTCTTTATTTTGAAACCGAGTCTCACTAAGTTGCGGAGTGCCTCACTAGGTAGCTGAGGTTGGCCGCGAACCCGGATCCTCCGGTCTCAGCCTCCTGAATGCTGGGATTACAAGCGTGCGCCACCACGCCCGGCCTGTTTCTAGGAATTTTTAATCTCGTATTTGATTATGGAATTAACAAGCCTCCCATCTCCTCATTTTCAGTGTTTCACTATACCCCCATCTCATTAATCATCCCAAGAAAAATACCAGGCTCATTATATCCATTAGTAGCTCAAAAAATATCAGTGGCTTTCCAGTCTTCATGGGTTCAACTTCAACTGCATATTCTAATTTTCCAAGTCTTAGTTCAGACAAACTTTCTAACTTTCTCAACATTTTCTTCCTTGGACAAACCTCTGGGTCCTATCACCTTCATGTTTCACACCAGAAGTTCCCCTACCTCTTCCTTCTCATTCACTGATGCCTTGCCTTTTTTTTTTTAACAATACACAATGTTCAGCTAAAAACATTTCTATTCTGTGGATCCTTCTCTGATTTCTCCTCCTCTGACTTTCTATAGCACTTATTTTTCATACTGTATACTCAAGAAATATCTTCACTTTACAACCATACCCAAGCCCATTGAACTGAACCCGTATGTTCTCAAGTAGGCAGGATGGTCTTAAAAACAACAGCCTACCTCTAAATTTGATATGCATTGTTGGTATTTTACATGTATGCCAAAATGTATCACCCTTTTATTAGACTACAGATAAAATAATACTTATTAATAGTTTAGCTAATGTAAACTCTTCACTGTTGTCACCCATATAGATTAAATACTCATTTATAGTATCATATGTATGTTTTATTTAATATTATTTAAAGGTAGTGTTATATATTATCATGCAAAATAAAGAAATTTGATGGTAATGATATTTGATATTATCATTATCCTCTTTTTATTCATTTCTACAAAATAGCCTGTTATTAAAGAAACTGATGTTAAGTATTATAAAAAGTAAGAGTTGTTAATATTCCTTATTTCTAATCTTTATACCCATATGTTTCATAAGTCCTCCCCATCTCTGTAGTGCTCCTCTAATGTCACTAACCAGTGACATCAAAGATCATTGTCAACAATATCTCACTTACTAAGTGGTTATCAATGTTTCATTACATTTTTGAAGTAGTGCCAAATCCTAACCTGTTGTTTAAAACTCAGTCCTCATTATCCTAATAACACATCCATCCCAAGAAACGGTTCATAAAGACGAGAGGGGGAATATATACAATTTTTATAGTACAGTATTTAAAATGATACTGCCTTTGGCCTGTGTGGTCTCAGTGGGTGCGAGGCGAAATTCAGGATGCTAGCTCAACTCATACCGAGTTTAATAAAGGGTGTCCTATAAAAAGCTAATTTCTAGCTGGTAAATTGCTTTTTAAGTAATGCTTGCTGTTGCAAGAGACCCTTTCATAGCACTGATGTTGGGAGCCATGTTTGAAAGGCTAGATGTGCTCTGTGAGATAAGATAGGATCCAGGTGGAATTCTTCTCCTTACAGGATGACAATGTATATAACTAATATTGTCCTTTGAGACTAGTTTGCATGCAGTTGCTGGTATGGCACTGTTCAGCAGTCTGCTGCAGATAAGAATGAGTGATGATGCCCTAGATTTTAATGGAACTTTTAGAGTGCATGCAGCAGTGGGGTGCAGTCTTCAGCAAAGAAAAACGAGCTGACTTGGAGGCATGAGAGGTCATCAAGAAAGATAAAGAAATAGGACATCCACTCTAGGCTAAGCAAGGCTTTTTAAAGGATATTATGGAAATGAGCAAGAACCAATTTAATTTTTATAATGCCACTCCATTTAACTTTAAAATACAAGGTCAAGGTACTGTGTTTTTCATAATGATTAAAGATTTGGAACAATCTTTCTGTTGAACCCTGCTGCATTTGTTTGGCAGAAAAAGATTGTGACAAGGAATAAAATTGGGATCAGAAGACAATAAAAACATATTCTATCAACTGCCCAACACAAGTTTAAAAGGAAAAGAAAAGAAAAGAAAGAAACTCTGATGGACACATTCATTTTTAACCTAACAGAGGAATTTATTTTCCTAAGGTCCTATTTCAAGTTAGTTTGACTGTCAGAAGCTAACATACCTTTTTAAAATAGTGTGTATGCATACAATCAATTAGCAACCCATATCCATGGATAAAACAAGATATTTTTTCTTCTGCCTGTAAATTTTCTTTAACCAATTATTTCACAAGCGATTCACCCTGCAATTTATTATTATCAAACTATCTTAGTTTGCATCTTGTTGATTTTGTCAGTTTCATGCTGCTAATTTTTTAACATGTACTATCTCTGATATATATGGTTATATATAAAATATTTTAAATGAATGCATTTCTAGGTAGTGTTTCTGGAGGTAATGGAGGGATAGCTATCACATAGTGTAAAGGATTTTGAACTTACAGTCAGAAAATATGTCTCTGCGGCATAAGAGGGTCTCCAGATGAAAAGGAGAGACCCTCCATAAGCAAAGAAGTTGATTTAATCGAAGGGGATGGACGAGGAGGGGGGACACCCTAAGGCACATGATGTACTTACACAACTATATCAAGGTCACTGACTGAACTGAACCTGAGAGGGAGGGAGGGTGAGGGAGCAGGGTGGAAATTGGGGAAGGGGTCAAATGAGAAATATGTGCAAATATGTCATTAACAATTTGTACCTAACAAAGATGTATGCTTACAATGCACGAATTACTACAATAAAACAAGAAAATATGTCTCTGCTACAAATTAATTGTTTAAATAAGTTATTAAACTTCCCAAATTCTATTTTTATTTAGTTTTTTTCTATAAAGTGCCATCCCTACCTATGCTTCAGGATTATTGTCAAAATTAAAGAAAATAATGGATGGAAAAGAAATTTGTAAACTGAAAAGTACTATATGAGTTTTAATCATTGTCATTATTTACTTTTCCTAGAATTTTAAGCTTACTTTTCTTAGAGGATGGCTGAATCTATAAAATTAAACCCTAGGCATTATTTGACTTTAAGAGAAATATGATTATGATACTTCTAAAGAGAATAGAATCTTTAGATAGAACACACACACATGTTTTTTCATATACTCTATATTTTTAGAGATTTAGTGTGGGCAGAAAGAATTTGATCAGCCATGTTAAAAGGAAAAAAGACTGAAGAAATGAAGATAATGAAATTGTACTTGGCTTCAGAAACATAAATCTTCAAATTCCAGACAAATGTGAGGCCAACCAATTTCATTTTTTTTTCTCAAAATGTGGTTTAGATTATCCAGGCACCGTGGCGCATGGTTGTAAATCCCAGTACTTGGGAGGCAGAGACAGGAAGATGGAAACTACGAAACCAGTCTCAGCAATTTAGCAAGATGTGCAACAACCTAGCAAGACATCGGAAGGAAGGAAGGAAGGAAGGAAGGAAGGAAGGAAGGAAGGAAGGAAGGAAGGAAGGGAGGGAGGGAAAAGAAAGGAAAGAGTTGGGGAATATAACATGAATATAGAATGCTCTTGAGTACGAAAAATAGTTTAGGGAGTTTAAAAATCATTTAGGTAAACAAGTACTTGGGAGGCAGAGACAGGAAGATGGCAACTACGAAACCAGTCTCAGCAATTTAGCAAGATGTGCAACAACCTAGCAAGACATTGTTTCGAAGGAAGGAAGGAAGGAAGGAAGGAAGGAAGGAAGGAAGGAA
>PVLC010002840.1:14190-107170 GCA_004027655.1 Graphiurus murinus | reverse complement strand
AAAGTCAATCACTAAACTGACCAGGAGATAGGGGGAGGGTGGGTGGGAATTGGGGAAGGGTTAATGAGAAATATGTGCATGGATGTCTTTACCTGTACTAGTTTGTACCCAACAAAAATGTGTAATTAACCCTGTTGTACCCAAGAAATGTATAAAATTCCATGCTAAAAAATTAAAAAAATAAATAAATAAAAAAAAAGAAAAAAAAATGTAATACAAGGGCTAGGGTTGCAGCTCAGTGCTAAAGTACTTGCCTAGCTAGCATACATACCATACATGAGGCTCTGGGTTCCATACTTAGCACTGCAAAAAGAAAGAAAAAAAAAGAAAAGAAAAGAAAAAGCCATGCATGGCCGGGCGTGGTGGTGCACGCTTGTAATCCCAGCATTTAGGAGGCTGAGACTGGAGGATCTGGGTTCATGGCCAGCCTCAGCTACCTAGTGAGGCACTCCTCAACTTAGTGAGACCCTGTTTCAAAATAAAGAATAAAAAATAGGGCTGAGGGTATAGTTCGGAGGTAGAATGACCCTGAGTTCAATCCCCAGTACTGAAAAAAAAAAAAAAAAAAAAAAGAAAGAAAAAGCCAGACATCATGGTGCATGCCCATAGTCCCAGAACTTGGGAGGCTGAGACAGGTTTGAGGCCAGCCTCAGAAACTTAGTAAGAACCTCAGACACTTAGACCTTATTTCAAGATTAAACAGGGCTGGGGATGTGGCTCAGAGGTAGAATGCCCCTAGGTTCAATCTCCAGTACCACAGGGGGGGGAAAAAAAAAGAGTAAAATTAGCTTAAACAAACATTCACAGGTATGAAAGTTTGAGATTAGAAATTAAAAAAAAACTTAGCTGGGTGTGGTGGTGCATGCCTGTCATCCCAATACTTGAGAAGGTGAGACAAAAAAAAATTAACAGAGATGGACTCCGCAAAATAAAGAAGGTGTAAAGTAGGACTTTAACTGAACTCAGGAAAGAAGGAAAAACCCTTAGACCTATAGACCAAATTACAAGACGTCCAAGGGAGAACAAATCTGATTGAAAATGTTAACCAGAGTGCTAAGAAAAGGTATGAAAGTAGCCAAGAAAATATAAAAAAACCAGAGTCGTTCAAAAGGGAAGCCTATTAGCTTGATGCTTTGAGGCGCCCCCTGGTGGCCGCGGTTGGGGTGGGGCATCAGGAGGCCTGGACCCTGACTCCTCTGGCTCCCTCGAGGGCGCCACCTCCTGCTCTAGAACTTGTGACCTCGCTCCTGCTGCGGCTGGCCATGCTCTGCTCTCGGGCTACCACGGGCTGCTCTCTCTTATCTTTCAGGTCCCCTCCATGGGAACACTGCGTCCCCAACCGTGGTGGCCCCGGGCGCTCTCCTGCCAGTGTTCAGCTTCCTATTTGGATGCTGGTTTCACTGGGCCGTTCGCTTTGTGGAAATGAGTCCAGTGGCACACTGCACTTGGCGCACTTCACTTTCCATGAAAATGAAAAATAAGTGGGTGCGGTGGCACACGCCTACAGTCCTGGCTACTCAGGAGGCTGAGGCAGGAGGATCGCAAGTTCAAGGTCAGCCTGGTCATCTTAGTGAGACCTTGTCTCAAAATAAAAAATAAAAACGGCTGTGGGTAGAGCTCAATGGTAAAGCATCCCTAGGTTCAATTCCCAGTACCATGGAAGGAAGGAGGGAAGGATGAAAAGAAGGAAGGAAGGACGGACGGGTGGCAGGCCAGGTCTACGGTACTGATGGCTCCCTGATGTTCTTTGGCTTTGAGCTCCACTGTGCTACTTCTTACACATGTACTCTCCCACTAAGATACAAGCTCTATCGCATCAGGGGGCAAAAGGGACACACATGCCACTGTGGCTGCTGGGCTGCCAGCACCAGAACAGGGCATGCATGCCCAGCGTGGTGGGGTGCACACCTGTAACCCAGTATCCAGGAGCCTGAGGTGGGAGGATCACAAGTTCAAGGCCAGCCTGGGCAACTTAGGGAGGCCCTGTCTCAAAATAAAAAATAAAATAGGACTGGGGGTGCAGCTCAGAGGTAGAATGCCCCTGGGTTCAAACTCCAGTCTTGCAAAAAAAGAAGAAAGGAAGGATGGACAGATGGACAGGGTGCGGCACACAGCAGGCACTTCATGAGTGCTGTGTGAGTGCAGGGAGGCCCACCAGCCTGCAGGTACCGTGATGCCCGGATGTCTCTAGGCCTCACCTTCCTCTGCATCTTCTCCAGCAGCTTGCTCTTGGCCCTCACTTCCTCCTGGATGGAGTCGTACACGTTGAGCAGCACCCAGTCCCCACCGTCCTCGTCTGAGTTCTGCAGCGCGGCCACCAGCTGCTTCTTGCGCTCGTCCGCGTAGCGCTTCCGCCGCTTGTGCTTCTCCTTCAGGTCCTTGTTCTTGGCCTGCTCGCCCCCCACCACCTGCTGCTCCAACAGCTGCAAGCTGCCAGCGAGGAGGAGGACGCAAAGAGAAGAGTATCTGCCGGTCAGTGAGCGCTTGCCATGGAGCGGGCCCCAGGCTGAGCGTGACCTCAGCGAGTCCTTCCCGCAACCCCGCTTCCCAGAGGGAGAAACTGAGGCTCCGAGGCCACCAGGCGTGAAAGCACTCAACATAGTCAGTGCGCGATGCTAAGTCAGGCAGGGGCGTGGAAAATAAATACATTTTAAAAATATTCCTATCTGAAGTGCTCAAAATGTTCAGGGTTTTGTTCTTTACAGCTATAGGATTTTAAATAACCCCAGAGGAGGAACTCCCTGTTGTTTAACAAGCACCATAGAAATGTTTCGGGCTCTGCCTCTTTCCAAACAGTGGAAGGACTGGGAACAAGAGGCACAGAGGGGTCCAGGAGGGCAGTGAAGGGGGCTCCAGGGGGAGAGGCCTGCGCACCGCCAGCGGCCTGGCTCACTCAGCTGCCTGCGAGCTCGGCTTGACGCTCTATGGCAGCTGGGGCAGAACGGCATGTCCGAGCTACTCATCTGTTCAGGGTCCTTCTGGGGCCCCATCAGGATGAAGAACACACCCCAGGGGGCTCCTGGGGGCCCCATCCCATTTCTGTCCGCACCCCACAACCCCCAGCTCACTCCAGCTTGAGTTGAGCTCGCTGCTAGAACGTCTCCAAGCACGCAGGCGATTTCCCAGCTCTGCAGAGGCCAGCCTGGGGCACGAGGCCTCCACAGCCGCGCAGGTGTCCCCCTGCTGTGAAGCCTTCCCCAAACTTCACTCCTAAGCCCTCTGGTGCCCGACGCCTTCCCTGTGCCTGGCACTGCACTGCCACCTCTGTGGGCACTGCCTCTGACTCTCCCAGCTTCTCCAACTGTGACTAGTAATATTACCCATTTTGCAAATGAGCAGCCAAGGCCCAGAGAGGCTGAAAGTCCACCAAGGAGGCCGGATGGGAGCCCAGCAGTGGGGCTGCAGACTACTCGCTTCCAGCGGCTCCAGCCAGCAGTCCTCCCCTCCCTGGACTTTGAGCTCCCTGAAGGTCACCTATGCCTCTGGCTGCCTGGTGCGTGCATGTGTGCAGAATGTCTCAACTGCTGCGGGTGGGACTGGGAGGACGCTGAGCCCAGACTGTCATGGCGATGGGGCTCGCAGTATCACCATCAGCAGAAGTGAGAAAGGAGGCTCCAAAAAGGGACCTTGGCAGAGCCACACAGCAAGCAAGCAAAGCCCAGCTCCCAGGAGGTCCGGGGTGGGTGAGGGGGTGAGAGTGGCTTGTTCCCAGCGAGGGTGAGTCTGGTCTCACACAGGACACTGGAGGCCAGGGGGCCGGGGCTCGGCTGGGACACGGGCAAAGCCTGCTTGACCCTGCCCTGGAGTCCTGGAACCCGAAGACCAGGCCCTGCAAAGGCTGGGCAAGCGACAGTCTTTTCACCTCCTCCCCAGCGCACTGGCTTTCCGGCAGGTGGTGTGTAATGGACATGGCACCCTGCCCCACCCCACGGTCCCTGGAGAGGGACAGGGCCACCTCAGCTATGGCAGAGGGAGAGCTGGGCCAGGCTCAATGGGGGTTCAGCAAGAAGCACTCAGCCCCACCCACCCAGCCCGGCTCTTCCTGCCCTCTGCGGTCCACCCCAGCCGCGGCACTTACCGGGCCAGCACCTGCTGCTGGTCCACAACAGGCAGCAGCTCGTCGGTCAACACGGCCACCTCCACACCCACGTTCTCCTTCTTCACGCTCGCCACAGGCAGCAGGGGCTGAGACTGCACCACCAGGGCCTCCTGGAGCTCAGCCTTGACCCCCGAACTGGGCTCTGCTGTGGACACCACCTCCTCAGCCGCTTCTGGAGCTAGATCCATCTCCTGAACACAGAGAGGAACCAAGGCAGGGTGGGAAGGCGGCCGCAGTCCCCAAAGGAGCCATCCAACAAATCGAGGCCTGGGACACATCACCTCTGGCTCTGAGATACAGGCTGAGGGTCCCTAATACCCAAATCCAAAATCCAAAACGCTCCGAAATCTGAACCTCTGTGAGCTTCGCGGTGCTCGAAGAGTTCCGGGTATCAGCACATTTTGGATTTCTGGTTTCAGATTGGGGATGCCCACCTATTAAAAGTTTATGTAATATCCTCAGTCTGACAAGCTTCCAAATCTGAAATGCTTCTGATCCTGCACATTTCTGATCAGGGATATTCATTCTGTATCGTTATAAGAAAACTGCACCTGACTGAACTCTTACTGCTACCTTGTCCACCAGCACCCCCAGGCTCCTTGCTTCCTCTCCAGCTCGCCCTCCATGATCCAGTCTCCACCTGGTGGTGTGTTTTTGTTTTTGTTTTTTTTTTCAGTACTGGGGATGGAACCCAGGGGCATTTTACCTCCAAGTCGCACTCCCAGCTCTATTTTTTATTCTTTATTTTGAAATGGGGTCTCACTGAGTTGCAGAGGGCCTCACTAAATAGCTGAGGCTGGCCGCGAACTCAGATCCTCCTGTCTCAGCCTCCCAAGTACTGGGATTACAAGCCTGCACTACCTCGCCCAGCTGGTGGTGTTCTTAAAATAGAAACTGAATTGGGTGTGGTGGCATAGGCTTGTAATTTCAGTACTTCTGAGGCTGAGACCAGAGGATCACAGGTTCAAGGTCAGCCTCAGCTACTAAGTGAGGCCCTCTGCAACTTAGTGAGACCCTGTTTCAAAAATAAAGAATAAGCTGGGCGTGGTGGCACACGCTTGTAATCCCAGCATTCGGGAGGCTGAGACCGGAGGATCTGGGTTCGCGGCCAGCCTCAGCTACCTAGTGAGGCACTCTGCAACTTAGTGAGACTCGGTTTCGAAATAAAGTGTAAAAAATAGGGCTGGGGGTGTAGCTCGAAGGTAGAATGCCCCTGAGTTCAATCCCCAGTACCGCAAAAAAGAAAGAAAGAAAGAATAAGCTGGGCGTGGTGGCGGCATGCTTGTAATCCCAGCATTTGGGAGGCTGAGACCAGAGGAGCCGGGTTCGAGGCCAGCCTCAGCTACCTAGTGAGGCACTCGGAAACTTAGCGAGACCCGGTTTCAAAATAAAGAATACAAAATAGGGCTGGGGGTATAGCTCGGAGGTAGAATGCCCCTGAGTTCAATCCCCAGTACTGAAAAAATAAAAATAAAAAGAATAAAAAATAGGGCTGGGGGTGTAGCTCAGAGGTAGAATACCTCTGAGTCCAATCCCCAGTAATGCAAATAAATAGATAGATAAATAAATAAATAAATCAAAATAGAAACTGATCCTATCATCTCTTTCCTGACTGCAGCCCTTCATGGCTTCCCATGGAACTAATCTGCAGGAAAATCCAGTTTCCTCCAGGGCTGCTGCACCCACCGGGCCTCCCCTGCTGCCCACCTGTCCACCCTGCCTCCACCCTGGCCTCTTTGTTATTGGGAAAGTCCAGATCTTCCCAGCCACTGGACCTCGGTGCTCACTGCTCTTCGTGGTTGCTCCTTCCTACCTGGGTCCCCCCTCAAAGTGAGCTCTAGCCAGGGCCTCTGGGCCACCCACTGAGAGCCTGCGGTGTGCAGCCACCTCAAGGTCAGAGGTCTGCAGGTGTCTGCATCCGCCAGGACAGCGGGTCATTTAAAGGCTTCCCTCCACACCACGCTCCCTGGCCTGCATGCTGTCTTGAGCAGAAGTGGTGAGTCCAAAAGCACCAGGGTTCCAACTGGGTTCCACAGCCCCACAAGGGGTCCCTGATAGTGCCCCAGAAGTCGCCAACCCTGACCCCAGCCCCCGTGCACACACTGGGCTTCTGCTCCTGGAGACAAAGGGCTCAGGGGCTGAGGCTTGAAAGCCACCTTCTAAGACAACAGGCCTCTTATTCACATAATCAGAAGCAGTGTGGCAGTCCCTCTGACTGGGACATTGCTTGGCCGTGGGTCACCCTCAACAAGTCCAGGGAGGACAGGGTTACTGTCCCTGTCTCAGGGATGGATGAGGAAATCGAGGACCAGGTCAGGAGGAGGCACGCGGTTGAGCAGAGCCTGGCCAGCCAGGCGGAGGTCCAGGGAGGTACTCACAGTCGCGGACGGGAGGTCGTTGGCCACCTCAGCTTCTGAGCCAGTGTCACTGGGCTCCGGCAGGTCTGTCAGGGAGGGCTGCGGGGAGGGCTGCTTGGGGAAGAAGGGGTGGGGAGGAAGAGATGGTTTGGGCCAGAATTGTCCTTCCCCCACCATCCCCGGCCTCCACTGCGACCTCTGCCTGTCACTGCTGAGAGGAGGACCAGGGAGGAGCGGGGAGAGGAGGGGGAGATCCCGGGCACGCGCCCCGTGTTATCTCATGTGAAGTGCACCCCAACACCCCGTTTTCTAGAGGAGTAAACTGAGGCTCGGAGAGGCAAGTACTTGAGGCTATAAAACTCAGTAAGCGGTAGAGCTGGGACTGCAAGCCCTCCCCAGTCTCTCTCTATCCCTCTCTCTCAGGAAAGGGAAGCAGAGAACAAAGTAGGGAGAAAAGAGAAACTTTTAAAAATAAATAAATAAATAAGAGGGCTGAAAAGGGAGCAGACGCTGGACAGAGGCAGGAAAGGTGAGAAGCAGCACCCCAGGGCCCCTGTGGTCCTGAAGGGTTGTGGGTGCCCACGGCCACCCTCCCTGCTCACTGCCCCCAGCTGCGAGCCCATGAGTGGGGGCCAGGCCAGTCTGTTCTCTCCTGCCCGGGAGCTCGGCATCACGACAACACAAGCTCCCTGGTCAGGCATCCCCCATCAGCGGAACAGGATCTGCCTGGGATAACCTGGGTCTCCACCCCAACTCTCCTACTGGCTGATGGAGCATCAGACAGAGCTGCTCCTTCCCAGAGCCCAGCGCACCAAGGCCCCAGAGCCGGCCTCAGTGGGCCCAGAGGAGGCGCTGCCAGAGGAGCAGAGGTCAGAGCCCTGAGCATGCAGAGAGACCTCCATGCCCCTGGCCAACTCTGCCTGTGTGATTTCTGCATGTTCGAGTACAACACCAGCTACCTGATTGGGGACCTGGAGGACTTCCTGGGAGACTTCCTGGGGGTCTTCCTGGAGGACTTCCTGGGGGTCTTCCTGGAGGACTTCCTGGAGGACTTCCTGGGGGTCTTCCCGGAGTGTGTCTGTGTTGGCCACAGTGGACGACAGTCTGGCCAGCTTGGCTTCCAGCTCGGCAAACGGGTCCCGCAGGCCTGGAAGCATCTGCAGGGTCAGAAGCGGTGGCTCTTCCTCCTGGACATAGTTCTCTGTCTCCGGTGGGGGCTCTGCAGCTTCCTGGATGACATAATCGTCCGAGAAGTACTTTCTGCTGGGCTCTTCCACAGGCACCAAGAACTCCAGGTTGGAAAGTTCCTCGGGGCAGGCCAAGGCCTCTGACGTGGAGGAATCTTCCATTGTGGACGATTCATTGGACCCCAAAGAAATCTCAGACTTAGAGGGCTCCACCTTGGGCAGGTCCTCAAGGCTGGAAGACACCTGGGCCTTGCAGAGCCCGTCCCCGGGCAGAGCGTCGGGCATGGAGAAGACCACAGGTTTGGCAGCTGTCTCGTACTGGAAAGCAGGCGAGTACTCAGACCTGCTGCTGGCAAACTCAACCCTGGACGTGACCTCGGCCTTGTAGAGGACTTCAGCCTTCAGGACAGCCTCTGCAAAGAAGAACCTCCTGCAGCTCTTCAAAGGGTAAGAATGAGGGGAAGGGGAGTGCTCCCAAGCCCGCTGTAACCCAAGCCCGGCTACAGCCAGGGTGCCGTTGCACCCGCCCGGCTGCCCTAGCTGCATCAGAACTCCAGCCCTGCCTCCCTGCCGGCTTCCAGGAAGCCTTGGCTGACCAGCGCTCCCTGACTTCTCTGATCTCCCCGGCCACTAAGCACTGGGCTCCCTCCTGCCCTGGGACCACTCTTCATGTGAGCAGGCTGCTTTGGGTGTCTCACCCCCCACCCCCAAGGCGGAGAGCTCCTGAGCAGCAGCAAAGTTCACACGCACCAGCCCCAGGTGCCAACTGGAGTGTGCGCTAGACGCCCAGGAGTCAATGAACAGGTAGATGCACGTTAGGCCTACAGAAACCAAATGAAGATCTCGTGGAGGCCTGCTATTCAAACCAGAGAGAACAATGAAAGAAAATGCTAGAAGTTGCTCTTCCCTCTTCCTCTGTGTCTCAGTCAGGAGCGGCATCTCCCGCCCAGCTTGGACGCCTCTAGAAAGCCCAGCTCGGGGCCTCACACCACCCTTTATGTCACAGTCATTACTTTTCTGTTTTTGTTGTTGTTGTTGTTTGGTACTGGGGATTGAACCCAGGGGCATTCTTACTCCAAGTTACACCCCAGCCCTTTTTATTTTCAAGCATGGTCTTGCTAAACTGCTAAAACTGCTAAGGGTCTTTCTTTTTTATTTATTTATTTTTTTTTGTGGTATTGGGATTGAGCCCAGGGGCATTCTACCTCCGAGCTATACCCCCAGCCCTATTTTTTATTCTTTATTTTGAAACAGGGTCTCACTAAGTTGCGGAGGGCCTCACTAAGTAGCTGAGGCTGGATGCGAACCTGGATCTTCCAGTCTCAGCCTCCCAAGTACTGGGATTACAAGCGTGTGCCACCACACCTGGCTGCTAAGGGTCTTTCTTAGTTGCTGAGGCTGGCCACAACTCCGTGGCTTCCCAAGTACTTGGATTCAGGCGTGCGCCACCACACTGAGCCCCATCCATTTCTTTATTGCTTGTGTCCTGGGCTCCCCTAAGAGGGCCCTTTGTTGTTGTTTTATAGTAGTGGGCATTGAATCAGGAGTGCTCTACCACTAAGCCACACTCCCAGCTTTTTTTTTTTTTTTTTTTTTTTTTTTTAGTATGGGGATTGAACCCAGGGACATTTTACCTCTGAGCTACACCTCCAGCCATATTTTATTTTTGTATTTTGAAACAGGGCCTCGAGCTGGGCGTGGTGGCGCATGCTTGTAATCCCAGCATTTGGGAGGCTGAGACCAGAGGATCCGGGTTCGAGGCCAGCCTCAGCTACCTAGTGAGGTACTCTGCAACTTAGTGAGACCTGGTTTCAAAATAAGGATTAAAAAATAGGGTAGAAAGCCCCTGAGTTCAATCCCCAGTACCGCAAAACAAAACAAAACAAAAAAGAAACAGGACCTCACTAAATTCCTGGGGCTGCCCTCAAACCTGAAATCCTCCAGTCTCAGCCTCCCAAGTGCTGGGATTACAGGCATGAGCCACAACACCTGGCTGCCCCCATTTTTTTTTTTTTTTTCGGTACTGGGGATTGAACTCAGGGGCATTCTACTTCCGAGCTACACCCCCAGTCCTATTTTTTATTCTTTATTTTGAAACAGGGTCTCACTAAGTTACGGAGTGCCTTACTAGGTAGCTGAGGCTGGCTTCGAACCCGGATCCTCCTGTCTCATCCTCCCAAATGCTGGGATTACAAGCGTGAGCCACCATGCCTGGCTCCCAATCTTTTTAATATTTGCTTTGAGACAGGGTCTCAAAATTGCCCAGGCTGATCTTGAACCTACAATCCTCCTGCCTCGGCCTCCTGAGCCGCTGGGATTACAGGTATGCACAACTGCACCTGGCCCTGATCCCCTTTGCTGAAACATGACGGGCGTTGGCTAAGTGGCCTAAACCTCTCCCAGCCTCGGTTTCTGCACCTGTCACGTGAGGATTCAGGGAATTTATCTCACTGGACTGGGGGCAGGTGCAAGGAAGGGGTATAGCAAGAGCACCCCCACAGTGCCTGGCACGCAGTATTACCCCGCAAATGGCACCAGTGATGTGCTCGGCATCATTGTCATTATGAGACAGGATTTTGTAGTACTATGGAAGGTGCAGAATGCCCCTAGGTTCAATCCCTAGTAAAAAGAAAAAAAGGCAGAAACTTCCATACAAGTAAATGTTCCTGCTAATGACCGAATCCTTACGGGATGTGATTGCTTTGCTAAGAGCCGGGCTCGTAAGTGAGAGGACACTGTTGAAAACACAGAATCGTGGTTGAGAGGCACTGCCTCGAAAGCTTTGCACCTCTAAGTGAGCCCTGAGCTGCGCCCAGCCTGCGGCCACGCCACCATAAAGCAGTGCTGTGTGCACGAACACCGGCTCTGAGGCCAGACTGCTGCCTTCAAGTCCTGGCTGCAGCTTACCAGCCGTGTGACCACGGGCAAGCTGCTTACCCTCTCTGCTCTTCCATTTCCTCATCTATGAAACCAGGTACTGCAGCTGCATGGTACTCGCCTTGCAGGACTGTCGTGTAGCTGCTCCACCCATGTTGGTTACTAACGGGGAAGGAAAGGGGGCCAGCCCCCTTGCCGCGGCTGGGGCAGTGCCCACCTGTCTCCTTCCGCAGGTTCTCCTCCAGCGTGGACAGCTTCACGTCGTAGGAGTTGCGCATGGCAGTGATGTCCTCCTCCAGCCTGGCCCGAGACTCCTGCTCCGCCTCGTAGTCGGCCTTCAGCTGGGCTAGGCGCTGCTCATACTCCTGGGGTGGGGAGATGCAGGGGCAGCGCCTTACCATTCATGGTCACCTCGTGGTGATCCTGGTGGATGCTCAGAGAGCCAAGAGAAGAAATTAACCCCTGTGTGACACTATGATGACAGCGTGAGGGGAGGCCCTTCTCAACTGTTCCCTGTGATTTTTTTTTAACAGTATTGGGGATCGAATCCAGGGGTGCTCTACCACTGATCTATACCCCCAATTCTTTTTAAATTTCATCTTGAAGCTGGGCCCAGTGGTGCACGCCTGTAACCCCAGTACTTGGGAGGCTGAGACAGGAGGATCACAGGTGGAGGACAGCCTTTGACAACTTAGGGATATTCTTAGTAACTTAGGAAGACCATTGCGCACGCCTGTAGTCCCAGTACTTGGGAGGCTGAGACCGGAGGATCCGGGTTTGTGGCCAGCCTTAGCTGCTTAGTGAGGCCCTCCGCAACTTAGTGAGACCCTGTTTCAAAATAAAGAATAAAAAATAGGGCTGAGAGCCGGGTGTGGTGGCGCATGCTTGTAATCCCAGCATCCAGGAGGCTGAGACCAGAGGCTCCGGGTTCGCAGCCAGCCTCAGCTACCTAGTGAGGCACTCTGCAACTTGGTAAGACTCAGTTTCAAAATAAAAAATAAAAAATAGGGCTGGGGGTATAGCTCGGAGGTAGAATGCCCCTGAGTTCAATCCCCAGTACCGCAAAAAAAAAAAAAAAAAATAGGGCTGAGGATGTAGCTTGGAGGTAGAATGCCCCTGGGTTCCATCCCTAGTACTGCCAAAAAAAAGAAAAAAAAAAACCCTCTTTCAAAATAAAATAAAATATTTTGCAGCCAGGTGTGGTGGTGCATGCCTGTAACCCAGTACTTGGAAGGCCGAGAAAAGAGGACTGCAGGTTCAAGAGCAGCCTCAGCAAGTAGTAAGACTCTCAGCAACCTGGAGAGACCCTGTTTCAAAACAAAAAAATAATTAAAAAAAGAGATGTGGGCGTAGCTTGGAGGGAGAATGCTCCTGGGTTCAATCCCCAGTACCCTTCCCCCCCCCACACACAGAATTTGTTGGGTATGGTGGTACCCACCTGCTCCTATTGGAAGCTTTGTTAGTCATCAGCTTTGAGGTCACCTCCACACAGCTTGACAGGGGCACAAACTTCCCACCCAAGTGGAGATTTCTGCACGCAGACAAATCTCCAAGGGCCAAATGAGACCATAAGCAAAGACCCTGACAACTTCCTTTTTTACCTAACTTCCCTTCCCTGATTCATCTGTGAATGCCTTGATGTTGTTCCCTGACTCATTCGATGACCGCTTTGCTGTCTTCTGTGATTAATCACTCTTACAATGTTTTGGTTAAAATCCTCAATATAAGACAGACACTGGTGGAAGGACAGAAAAGAGAGATGTCTATCTCTCTCCTCCCCATCCCCCTCAGCTGCCCTCTTTCTCTAATAATAATAGTTTTCTCTAAAAATCATCATGACTCCATTGTCGCTGATGTGAGAGATGGCTAATCAATCAATCAACATCAACATCATCTGCCACATGTTCCCAGTTCTCCAGCCCACCGGGGTCTCACCTCCCGGATCAGCTGCTTCTCAGCTTCCGTGTCTTGTTGGATCACAGGGGTGGGTAACAGCTTCTCCTCCACCTGGACAGAGTTCAGGGGCGCCTGACTGGACAGCAGGGCTGGGGGAAAAACAGAAATGAGGAGCCAAGAGCTGCACACTTGCAGTGTGTGGGAACTGAGTGGAAGAGACATGTCTCTGTGTAAAACACTGAGTCAGTCACCCCACAATGGCATGAAGAACCCAGATGTTCTGAACACGGGGGACGTAGCACTGAACAAAACAGACCAAACTCCACACCCACGCTGTGCTTTCCATCACAGGAGAAAGAGACAAAACAGTAAGCAAACACATGGCAAGTTACAAAGGGATGTGTACAAGGAAGAAAAGGAATCCAGGAAGATGCTCAGGCAAGAGCTCTTGGTGGGGGTGAGATGCAAGCAGAGATGGTACAGCGAGGGAGAGAGGCAGGCAGAGGTCTGGAGAAGAGCTTTCCAGACAGATGGGAGCAATGCTTGCAAAGGCCCTGGGGTGGGCACTGGCCTTCACTGGGAGGCCAGGGTAGTTGGAGTGGAGTGATGTGGGAGGGTAGATGAAGCGGAGGCTGGAGAGTGAGCGAGGCCAGATCCAAGGACCCTGGAGGTTACGGTGAGGGCTCCGCCCTTTCCTCTGGGTTAACGGGGCCACTCGAGGGTGTGTGGGGGCAGCTATGGGTCCCTCAGCTGCTGCAAGGAGAATGCATGAGGGGACAGGCCAACCAGGAGAGCTGTTAGGACCTGGGTGGTGGTTCAGGGGAGAGACACCAGCGCCTCAGGCTAGAAGGGAAAAGGGAGGGATTCGAGATGTGTGGAAGGCGGAGACAACAGGCTCTGTGGGCAGACGGGAGGAGGACCAAGAACTCGAGATGCTGAGGATGACCCCCAGGCTCCTAGGCCTGGCAGGACTGAGTTACCACTGGCTGGTGGGCACAGATGGAGCCCACCAGGGCGCAGTGAGGGGTGGGCTGAGCCTCAAGTGCTTACTAGACCACAGCACAGTCAAGTCTGGAATTCCGAAATACAGTGGGTTATGTTTTTAATTCTTTCTAAACTTTCCTTTTTTTTTTTTTTTTGTACTGGAGATTGAACCCAGGAGCATTCTACCTCTGAGCTATATCCCTAGCACTTATTTAGTTAGTTAGTTATTTTTTTAAACAGGGTCTTACTAGAAAAATTGCCAAGAGCCTAGGTAAACTGCTGAGGCTGGCCTCAAACCTGTGATCCTCCTGTCTCAGCCTCCCAAGTGCTGGGATACAAGTGGGGACTACCACACCCTGCTACAAGTGGGGACTACCACACCCTGATTTTCAACATCCTGGGGGACTTGATCTCCCAGGGTGAGCTAATTCCTAGAGACAACAGATACGTGTGTCAGTGAGTCAATCTTCTCACATTCGGGCAGATTTCCCTGCCTGAACAAACCCGGGCCAGGGACCAGGACGCTAGGCCTGCCCTAGCTCCCTACAGAACCCCGAGAGGGCTCCTACTGCCTCCTGTCTGCCCTGCGAGGCATGCCCTGCCTGTTTCTAGGGGCTGTGAGTGACTCTGAACTTTTCCTCCCCTGTAGTCACTGGTCACCTCTATGAATTAAGACCTAGCTGGGGTCTGATGGCAGGGCGGAGAGGGTGTTTGACACCACGAGTCTGGAAGGGCCACCTTGGTAGTGAACACAGAGAATGAGAAGGTGCCCTGGGACCGCCAGCACTGGGGTTAGGGAGGGAGGACTCCTGGGGGAGGGAGGAGGCAGGAGGAGGGCCAGGATGAAGGTGCTGGGAGGCCTGAGGGCAGGCCTGCCTGGGGGAGACCGAGCAAGAGAGCAGAGGAGAGAGACTGGCATCAGTAAAAGCTAAAAGGGAAAGATGGATATGGCAGTAACCAGAGGGAGAAGGTGGTCGAGGGGCCGCAGCCCGGAGTCCCACCGCCTGGCCTGGGCTCAGCCACCACTTCAAAGCAAACCCAGCCAGGTACTGTCACCATCTCCACCTTAAAGAAGCACCTGCCAGAGGAACGGAGGCAAGCTGGCTACTAACGGCTCTGTGTCTCCTCTCCACCCAGCGCCTCCTGCTGGCCACTGCTGCTTGCTGCGCACCAGGTCCTCACCCAGACGCAGCCCCCACCCTGAAGGTGGTATGAATGTCACCTGCTGGTACCTCTTCCCACTCCTTCCCCTTGGCAGTGTGAGGGTGAGCACGCCCAGGGTGGGGCCCAGGAACACAGGCCGCCCAGGAAGGGTCCCTCACTGCAGTTCCAGACCCTTACAGCCACCACTGGACCACCGCCACCACCTGCTCCCCAAGTCAACTCAGTGTCTGGGTATCTTTGCACGCATCAGCCACGCTCGACTTAACAGGGAAATTTGTCATCCTCCAGGCCTGGGCTCAGCCACTGCCTCCTCTGTGAAGCCATCTCTGGCTGCCACATCCCACCGGGGGCAGAGCTGGCCTGCGCGCCTTTCTACCTGGGACAGCTGTCTGCTGTCTCCTGACTGCCCTCTCCTCCCGAGACCGGTGCCCCATGAGGCAGAGCCTGGGTCTAGTCATTGCTGCGTCGCCAGTGCCCAGCATGGGGCCACACAGAGGGGATGCTCAGGGGACTGTGGATGGATGGGCGGGGGGGAAGGGGCAGGTGAAAAACAGAAGAATGGATGCCAGGAAGGAGAAAACGAACAGGTGGACAAATGGATGGTAGGGTGGATGGATTAAAAGGGTGGACGGGTGAAAGGAAGGGAGGAAGGAAAGGAGGAAAGCAGGGAGGGAAGATGAGTGGATAGGAGGTGGATGAGATATAGATGAGCAGGTGAATAGGTAACAGGTTGGTGGGGAGTCTGGTGAAGCAAGCTCTTTTGCAGTCTCTTCACCAGGAGACTGAGATAGATAAAACCCCAGAAGCCCTCGGGCCCAAGGGCCCTGCCTGGCATGACAGTAAATGCCTGGGCGTGAAGCTCTTAACAAGGTGGCTGATTAGGCGCAGGGGTGGGAGTGGGGAGGTGAGTCACCAGCTGCTAAGCTCATGGCGGCGTGACAGCCCTGAGGCAGGGAGTGGGCGGGAGTGCGGATGGAGCGGGCTGGCCTCTTCCTGAGGCCACAGACAGGCAGATGCCAGCTGGGTCATCTCTCCCCGGGGCCCGCCCTGCCTGCGCGGAGGCAGAGGGGATGGGAAGCCGAGGCAAGAGGAGCGATGCTTTCTTCCTCCAGGCGTCTCCCCCACCCCGTGCCCCACCTGTCAGGCTGCTGGGGCTCATCTGCTGGGCCAGGATCGCCTTGAGTTTCTTGATTTCCTCCTGGTACTCGCGGAGCAGGGCGTCCTTGGGGTCCTCGTTGATGCGAGGTTTGTTCTTGATGTTCTTGGCGCGGTTGGCGTAGCGCAGCGTGCTGAGGGTCTCGTCGTAGTTGTTGTCCGCGGGGGACAGGCAGGCCACCATCAGCGTCTTGGTGTTGCCGCCCAGGGAGTCCTGCAGCAGCCGGGTCAGCTTCGAGTCCCGGTAGGGGATGTGTCTGCAGCGCCCGTCTACCAGGGCCGAGATGACGTTGCCCAGCGCTGACAGGGACAGGTTGATCTTGGTGGCCTCCTTCAGCCGCTCCCCCGTGGCCCCCGTCTTGGACTGCCGCTCGCTGCCTGCCAGGTCCACCAGGTTCAGCTTGCCCGCGCGGAGGTGGTCCTTGCCCCGCTCGTCTGCAGACAACCGGGTGGGGTGGGGGTCTCGGGTGAGCCCCTCTGTGACAAGGGCCATTCGCCACCAGGCCCTGAGTGCCTCCCATCCACCAAGGGCTTTGGTCGACCAGAAGCCCTGATAAGGAGGTGCTACCACTGTGCCCATCTCACAGATGAGGAAATGGAGACTCAGAATGGGCATGCAACTTGCCCAAGGTCCCACAGCTGTCAAGAGGTGGAGCCCAGATCAGAACTCAGGGCTGTCTCAGGGAGCAGGGGCTAGGAGTAACAGAGGACAGCAGGATGCCTTTTGGCCACCACAGTCCCCACTGACTTCCTGTGAGACCAAAGGCAGAGGCTAGGGATGGGACTGGACCCAGGGGTGTCCTACCTCTGAGTTATACCCTCAGCCCCATTTTATTTTGTTTTGAAACAAGGTCTCGCTAAGTTGCCAAGGCTAGCCTGGAACCTGTGATCCTCCTGTCTCAGCTTGCCAAGTATGGGGATTGTAGGTGTGCACCACCACGCCTGGCTACCCAGCTCTATTTTATTCTTTCTTGAAACAGGGTCTCACTAAGTTGCTGAGGCTGGCCTCAAACCTGTGATTCTCCTGTCTCAGCCTTTCAAGTATTGAGATTACAGGTGTGCATCACCACACCCAACCCCAAGTCATATTCTTTCACACAAAAAAGCATCAGCATTGGAGCCCCTTGGACTGGGTTCCCAACACAGTTCTGCCCTCTCCTTGCTGTGTGACATCAGCAGAGCCACGCACTGCTCTGATTCTCAATCTCCCACATGCGTCAAGGGAGAGTAGCAATGGCTCTGACTAGGCCTGGTCCTTGGGAGGAGGAAGTTGGCAACACATTCTTGCCCCAGCACACAGCGGGTATTTATCTCCTGGGGACAAGGCCTGCAGGGCCCGGGGTTGTGCCAGCATGGTGGACCCTACATGGCAAGGGTGGCCAGAGAGCCAGGCACTGGCTGGGAAGCAGAGTCCAGCTGTGACACTTCAGTTGCGGGACCTCAATTTTCTCATCTGTAAGATGGGGACGTATCAGTGTCTAGCTCGTGGGGCTGTTGTAAAGAATAAATGGGATAATGCTATAAACTGCTCTGCACAGAGCAGCGCTCAGTATTGGCTACCAGCAGTACTACTCTTGCTGGGTCCAGGCACAGGGAGGCCCCCCATCAGCTTCCTCCAGCTGGGGCGTCTCTTCCCAGCTCCCCACGGGGCTCGGGAGGCTCCCAGGGGAGAGGGGTCTTGTACCCACGGCGTAGATCTCGATGCTGATGGTGAAGATGGAGTGGGAGCGCGAGGAGTCCTTGTTCATCAGGGTGTAGCCGACCGAGCGGTTCTTCCAGCCCGTCTCCATGATGCGCTCGCACTGTGCCACGCTGTGCACCGTGTGCATGGACAGCCCCTTCACGTACACGCCCTTCTCGGGGTGCTCCTTCAGCTGTGGGGGGAGGCCTGGGGTGGGACGGGGATCCCCGAGGAACCCAAGAGAAAGGCCAGCCACCCCCCCCCACCTGCCAAATACCCAGCAGAACCAGCCACAAACCCACCCTCGCTTCCGACTTGTTGTGGGATCTTGGGCCGGTGACTTGAGTGTCAGTTTCCACATCAATAAAATGGGTGTAAGATACCTATCTCAGAGGGAATATGGTGAGGAGTCCGTAAGATAAGGCACAGACAGTCCTGAGCCCAGTCCCTGGCACATGGTAAGTGCCCTGGAAAGGCAGCCACGGCCTGGGCTGTCCTTGGTACTAGTACACGAAGGTGGCTTTCAGTCTGGCAGCTTCCTAATTCTGTCCATACGGCTCCTGACTGCCCCTCGGCAGTCCCTCCAGGGCAATGGGAATGTTCCCAGAACCTTGGATGACGGCAGGTGATAAGCCATTTGCTGCCCAGAACTCCGGGCAAACCAGCCCAGCCCTCGGTGCAACAGCAGCGAATGGTTAATATGTCTGAGAGCTCCCTGCTTGCTTTGCAGGCAGCTGAGTTGTTTTGTTGCTGACAC
This sequence comes from Graphiurus murinus, assembly GCA_004027655.1. Taxonomy (NCBI): domain Eukaryota; kingdom Metazoa; phylum Chordata; class Mammalia; order Rodentia; family Gliridae; genus Graphiurus; species Graphiurus murinus. Next base: position 89,013 of record PVLC010002840.1, on the reverse strand, counting down.
AGAGCTGTGAAATGCAATATTTTTCAAGTGTGAGAGGAAATAAAACCACTCTGGCAAGAGCAGAATGAATTAGGACAAGAGGCGTTTATCTGCATGGCCTGCTGCTCGGAGCCATGAAGGCCAGATGTGCGGCTCTGGGCAGCTGGGGGGGGTTCCCAAGTGGGGCAGGGGCCCTGCTGTGGTGTGGGGAGGGGAGCACCGGCTGGCCCTGGCTGCTCAAGGGTGAAGTGTAAAACCAGTTAGACACCACCTGAAGGGCTGGGCTCCATGGAACAGATAAGCAACTGAGGCACAGAAAGGCTGTTTCGTGGGGTGGTAGGGGATAGAAGGCTCCAGAGACAGTGTGAAGAGAGGCTGCTGGGCCGCAGGAATTGCAGCTTGAGGTGACAGAGGGCTGACCTGGATCTGGGAAGTGGCAGTGAGGAAGAGCACAAAGGACAGACGCAGGAACCCCTGCAGTGAGCCCAGAGAGTGGCTGGCCAGCCCCGGCCTGGGGAAGAACCTATTTAGCCGGTTTTCTATTTCTAGGACTCAGGCTGGAAACCTGGTGTGTCGCTTGCTCTGGAGGGGAGTCCATCTGCCTCCCTGGGTCCCAGTGCCTCATCTGGGAAAGTGATGGTAAATCCTGTTCCTGCAAGACTGTGATGAAGAGCAAGGAGAGACTGAATCTAAAAAGAATGCTACAGGGTTCGAGGACGGCCTCAGCAAAGTAGCAAGATCCTGTTTCAAAACAAAAAAATAAAAAAGGGCTAGGGGAGCCCGGCGTGGTGGCTCACACTTGTAATCCCAGTACTTGGGAGGCTGAGACAGGAGAATCACAGGTCAGCTACTTAGTGAGGCCCTCCGCAACTTAGTGAGACCGTTTCAAAATAAAGAATAAAGCCAGGCATGGTGGCGCACGCTTATAATCCCAGTACTTGGGAGGCTGAGACACGAGGATCCAGGTTCGTGGCCAGCCTCAACTACTTTAGTGAGGCCCTGTGCAACTTAGTGAGACCGTTTCAAAATAAAGAATAAAAAATAGGACTTGGGTTGTAGTTCAGAGGTAGAATGCTTCTGGGTTCAATCCCCAGAACTGCAAAAAAAAAAAAAGGGGGGGGGCACTGCAGGTACTTGGCAGAACTCTATGGATGGCAGAGCAGATGACAAGGATGCTGCCTCTGGTCTGAGAAACTGCAGGCGACAACTGTGCAGCAGGAGACAACCCTGCACCCAAGGGGTGTGGCCTCACCTCCTGATGCCCCCAGGGGCGCGTTCCCCACGACTCCTGCCCCCACTCATCCCCAGTGTTGGCTGGGAGGTGCTGAGTGGTTGCCACCACTTTGCCTTTCCGTGCCCCCTTCCTCCTTCTTCGTTAACTGCTCATCTTGGCTGCAAGAGGCCAGAGCAGGGTCACCATGGCAACCAGCTGGGATGCAACAGGGATGGAGAAGGGCTCAGGAGCTGGACGTGACTGGGGTCCAGGTCTGGGGGAGGGGCAGGCCCTCATGCTCTGCCTGCTCATGGGGTGGGGAGAGGGAACTGGAGAGGCCCCTCAGGTCCCACCTCCACACACTACTGTGGGTTCCGTGATGGTTTATAGTGCCTGGGGGAGAGGGTCAGTGTAACTCTACTTCCCAAAAGGCCTTGCTGGCCTTGGCTGATCTAACAAGCTCTAATTATACAATTTATCAGACCCTGTGTTGAGCGCAGGCTAAGAACGTGCACTGTGGAGCATGGCCTGCATTCAAATCCATCTCCACTCTACTCTCTGAGCCAGAGTGGAGATGGATTTGCTGGTCATGCCCAGGTGCCTGGAGCCTCAGCGTCCTCAGCCATTATAAAGAGTAAGAACAACACCTCCTGCAAAGGCTGCTGGGAGGTTTACACAAGCTTCCACAAGAGCCGTGTGCACATTATCCCTGAGGAATCAAAGGCCCCACAGCCTGGGAACCGAGGCCCTTCTAGGGTCTCCAGGCAAGGGAGGAGGGTCCCTGCTGCTCCTGCTGCTCCCGCCCTGAGCAGGTGGACAGAAGTCATGCAAGCAGGCAGGGGCCCTAACCCTGAAGGCTGGCCTTGTGGAGCTGCCAAGTAGGAGCAGCACCCTGTGCCTGCCTCCTCTCCCTCTCTCCCAGCCTGGGGCTGAGCTATGACTCAGCTGCAGCAGGAGAGAGAAGAGGGTACAGAGACTGCAGGTGGGCGGCGGAGGTGTCTGCGCAGCAAAGGGTGCAGAGCTATGGGGAGGGCAAGCCAGCCTGTGGGGGAGGGGCTGGGTGGGTCCTGGTCTCCATGGAGACTAGGAGGTGGGAGGGGCTCACTCCATATGGGTCTGGTGCAGCGTGTGGCCTGGTACCTGGCACCTGTGGGGTTGTGTGTGTGTGTGTGTGTGTGTGTGTGTGTGTGTGAGAGAGAGAGAGAGAGAGAGAGAGAGAAAGAGAGAGATGCTGGGATTCTACCTCCGAGCTATATCTCCAGCCCTGCAGCTCTATTTGATTGTTTATTTGGAAATAGGTTCTCGCTGAGTTGCTGAGGTCCTTGCTAAGTACTGATACTATCCTCCAACTTGAGATTCTCCTGCCTCAGCTTCCCAAGTACTGGAATTACAGGCGTGCACCACCACACTTGGCTTCCAGGGGCTTCCCAGTATGTCTCTGTTGAATGAATGAATCAGTAGTTGACTGCCCCTCCTTCCCTTGGAACTGAAATTACTGGCTTCTCATTGCCCCCTGGGGACGGACCTTAGACCAGAAGCACCAGAGCCAGAGGGAGAGGACATGGCCCAGCACCATTCTGGCCACACATCTCTGTCAGCACCGCCAGGCTGACAGCACCCTCCTCAGGTGAACGAGGCCCATCCAACCCTCAGGGAGCCTGAGACAGGAGACATAACCAGTGCCTCGCACCAAGGAGGTCAGTGGGTCCCAGACCTGAGTCCACCTGCCACTCCCTGGCTGTCTAGAGGCCTCCCGACCTCTCTGAACTCCCCAGAGTCAGCTTGGGTCTGCCTAGCTGGATAAAATGCTCAAACATCCAACTCTACTCCCCACTGCTGTGAAAGACATCTTGCCACCCGAGCCATCCTATCGTCCTCAGGAGAAGGGGACTGGTACCAGATGACTGGGTCAGCTCTGCCTTTCCTGCCATGAGTAACTCCCCTGTCCTTGACTCTGCCTCCCGAGGATTCCACCTGGTGACGCCATCGCAGTCACTGTCCTTTCTCTGAATCCTAGGGGCATGGAACAGCTCCCACTCTGACCACCTCAGGTCCAGCGCTCAGGTCAGTGGCTCACCCACACCACCTGCTCCAATCCACACAGTCATCTCAGGTGGTGGCAACACAAGCCCTTGGTCCCCTTTCAAACAGGAACAAGATCCCAGAATTTGAGCCCACTGGCAGTAAAATGAGATGTTTAGATCCAGGACCTTGAGTCGGACAGGACCTTGAGTCAGAGCCAGGACAAGCTCCTGTGCATGCTCTTTTTTCTAGCACTGGAGATTGAACTCAGGGGGACTTTACCACTGAGCCCTTTTTATTATGACAGGGTTTTGTTATGTTGCCCAGGATGAACTCAAACTTGGGATCCTCCTGCCTCAGCCTCCCAATTAGCTGGGATGACAGGTCTGTGCTACCACACCTGGCATTAATGTGTGTATATGTGTGTGTGTGTGTGTGTGTGTATGTATGTATGTATGTATGTATGTATGTATGTATTACTGGGGATTGAAACAGAGGCTACTGGGTTCAATGTCAGCTCAGTGTCTCTGAGTTACACTTCCACTCCTTTTATATTTTTTAATTTTGAGTTATATTTTTTAATTTTTTTTTTTTTTTTTTTTTTTTTTTTTTTTTTTTTTTTTTTTTTTTGCGGTACTAGGGATTGAACTCAGGGGCATTCTACCTCCAAGCTATACTCCCAGCCCTATTTTTTATTCTTTATTTTGAAACAGGGTCTCACTAAGTTGCAGAGTGCCTCACTAGGTAGCTGAGGCTGGCCGCGAACCCGGATCCTCCGGTCTCAGCCTCCCAAATGCTGGGATTACAAGCGTGTGCCACCACGCCCGGCTTATTTTTTAATTTTGAGAGAGGGTCTTGCTAAGTTACCATGTGCTGGCCTTGAACCTATGATCCTTCTGTTTCAGCTTTCCAAGTTTGGAATTACATGCACCACCACTGGTCCCAGTATTAAAGGCTCTTTCTAAACCTCCCTTCCACCTTGGTAAAACAGAGAATATCTACCCAAGAAGGTTACTACAGGTAGTAAATGGGAACGTACCTTCTTTTTAGCTTGAAAGGCCCTTAGAGATTTTCACAATATTTTTTACATGTGGAACCCTTTTTTTTTTTTTTTTTCAAATAAAATCTATCACCAAGCTCCATCTGCTTCACCAGACAGACGTGGCATTGTCCAGGATGAGATCCACCCTCCAGTCCCCTGCCGTGTACTGGGCAATGTGGAGTGGGGAAGCCAACTCAGAATACTTTAAAGTTCAAGTTCAAAAGTCGTCTCCCTGATTTGAACCAGCACCTGGGCCCTCGGGACGCACTCCCTGCATTTTGGAAGAGTAACCCTGAGGCCAGCCGCCCGCACTGGGTCCTCACCCACCTCCAGCTTCTGCTTGGTGTCGGTCCCCAACAGGTCTCGAACATCCTCATTGTAGATCTCTAGGTAAGAGGCCCGGACCAGAAACTTGGTGTTCTCTGCACACTGTGGGGAGTGGATAGAGCAGGGAGACACCTCTGAGGCCAAACCCATTCACAGCCAGGCCCTCTGGGGTCCCCACCCTCGCCTTGGCTGCCGTCTAGCAAAGCCTCCCTCTTCTCCAACTCCGTGGACCCCCAGGGCTCTCCGAGCTGCATAATCCCCACATGGCCATCTGCCCAGTGCTCTGTGAGCTTCAGAGGAAAGGAGACAGAGGCTTTCCCATTATGTGGGTAGAGACATCGAAGCTGCCAGTCAGTCCTGGAGCAAGCAAGCGCAGGCTCGGGGCTGACCCCTGGCAGCTCCCAACCCCTGGTATCCCTAGGGGCTGCCGCAGAGTGGTGCTCAGTCTGGGATCCAGTGACTTTGCACAAGGCTTGCTCCATGGCAGTTGCTCGGTACAAAGGGCAGCCATGACAGTCACAACTGCTTCTTGTCACGGATAAATGGCACATGAATGCTAAAATCCAAAAATGGCAGGAGAAAACCATGGAACGGGTAGATGGGATCTTCTTGGTTTTAAGTCTTTCTCCCATCATGTTTGCAGAAACCAGCACCTGCTGCCACTGACCTGTGCCAAGTCACAGTCCATGCCGCAGGTCACAAGTGCCCTAGGGACCATCTGTGGCACCAGCCCTGCCCCTTCTCTCCCAGAGGCCCATACCTGGACGCTCTCAAACACATGCTCAAAGGCCCTGGGGATGATGCCTCTCTGGGAGGGCGGGTCTGGCAGGCCCTGCATGGTGAAGGACTTCCCACTGCCCGTCTGGCCGTAGGCAAAGATGGTGCCGTTGTAGCCCTCGGTGACACCCTGCGTGGGAAGAAGCCAAAACCCAGTGCTCAGCGGACCGGGCCCAGGTGGGCAGGCCCAAGGCCCCTCCTGGGGTCTCCAGCCATGATGGCACTGGGCTGGGATGGGGCAAGAGGATGAATAAGGCACAGTTGTCCTTAAGTAGTTTACAGTGTCCCCATAGAGGGCTTAAGAGCTTGTGACACACAGTCTGACCACCCAGGTTTGAATCCTTTCTCTGCTCTTTTTTGTGTATGTGTGTGGTACTGGGGATCGAACCCAGAGGCATATATGTGTGTGTATATATATATGTATATATGCAACTCAGTGAGACCCTGTTTCAAAATAAAGAATAAAAAATAGGGCTGGGGATGTAGCTCGGAGGTAGAATAGCCCTGGGTTCAATCCCCAGTACTGCAAAGAAAAGAAAAAAGAATAAGAACTTCATCCCCTCTTAAAGCTGTTTCCACGTAATTACTTCATATGTTAGCACAAGAAGTGCAAGCCCATACAACTGCTTCCTGAACGCCTTCCTGAGCATGGGGAGGCCGACAAACAGGAGTGAGTCCCACTCCAGGCCTGGGTGGTGCGTGCACTGACAGAAGTTCCAGGCAAGAAGAGGGAGTGCAGAGGAAGGAAATAAGACTGTGCAGGAAGAAGCAGGCAAAGCCTTAGGGTAGCAAAGGTGGGGTAGAACTGGGGGAGCAGAAAGGGTAGCTTGGACTTTGACAGGTGATAGAAAGAGGAAAGCACTCTAGGCTGAAGGGGCACCCTAAGCAAAGACAAAGTTGAAAGCAGGCAGGATCAGGTGTGGTGGCACACACCTGTAATTGCAGCAATTGGGAGGCTGAGACAGAAGGATCACAGGTTTACGGCCACCCTCAGTAACTTAGCAAGGCCCTTTACAACTTAATGAAGCCCTGTTTCAAAATAAAATACAATAGGGCTAGGGGTGTAGCTCAGAGGTAGAATGTCCCTGGGTTCAATCCCCAGTACCACAAGCAAAAAAAAAAAAAAAAAAAAGCAGGTGGCATCAGATTCAGGAGAATGGAAAACGAGGCTGGAAGACTGAGTACCATTCTAATGCATTTATTGTGCTCTGGCTGGGGACAGAGCAGTGTACTAGGCTCTACCTTCACTCAGCTCACAAGATCCAAATTTGAGAATTTACTATGGGAGTGGAAGAGGATCCTGTGTTAGAAGGTGGGCCCAGAGAACACATGGTACCTACACCCAGTTTCCCTGCAAAGATCTATGCTGTAGACCAAAACAGCTTGGTGGGCCTCTCCAAGGGAGCGGCTGGTTCTAGAAGGCTTGGAAGCCACCACCATAGGACAAAGTCTCTTTTTTTTTTTTTTTTTTTGCAACACTGGGGATTGAACTCAGGGGCATTCTACCTCTGAGCTATACCCCCAGCCCTATTTTTTATTCTTTATTTTGAAACCGGGTCTCACTAAGTTGCAGAGTGCCTCACTAGGCAGCTGAGGCTGGCCGTGAACCCGGATCCCCCGGTCTCAGCCTCCCAAATGCTGGGATTACAAGCGTGCGCCACCACGCCGGCTAAGGTCTCACTTTTACAGGGCAGAAATGAACCCGTGACTCTCCCTTGCCCAAGGACACCATGACCACAGCGTGGGTCCTGCAGCATGTGCCCTTTCTGCTCTTTTCCTCATGGAACAACCCATGACACATCACTGAACTACAGTTCACTGAGTGGTGGGGAGATGTCAGTGGAAAGGCGAGAGCCCTTGCCAGGAGACAGGAGGTCGCTGGTGTTCCACGAGGAAGCGTGGGCAAGTTTCCTCCCTCAGGGCCCAGTCTCCCCACGTGTGAATATGAGTGCCTTCCCTGTTATGAAGCACAGATGAGCCACCAGTGTGAGTAAGAGCCCTGTTAGGCAGAACCTGCTGCCTTCCTGTCCTCAAACACCGAGGGCGAGGAGACAGATCAGGGGGGTAAAGGATTTCCTTCTCTCCACAAAGCCAGACCTGCAGCCTTCTGCAGAAGCAGGGCTCAAAGAGACCCTTCACTATCAGGAGCTAGCTGGCTGGCCTGAGGGAGGACTAGGGTGCAAGAGGGAGAGAGTTCAAAGTGGGAGCAAGCATGGGCAGTAGCTTGAGGGGGGGTGGGGGGACCCGAGGCTCGTGGGAGGGAAGGAGGAAGTGGGGGGAAGGGGAAGCGGGTGGAGCCTTCAGGGTCCTGAAGGTCTGGGATGATACTGGAGAGCAGCCCGCTGGTGGGAGGACTGGAGTTCTTGGGGGCAGGAGCTGGAAGAGATGGGGCTACGGCACCCTCTCTCGGGTCTTCCCGCCCGGCTTAGGGGCAGTGCCTGCTGCCCCAGGGTGGCCCCACGCCGGCCCGTCTGGAGGGCAGCCTGCAGGTCGCCCTCACCTCCACCAGCGGGTAGGCGATCTCGTTGTAGATCTGCTCGGTGACATGCTCCATGTGGTAGGCGCCGTCGAAGGTGAACTGCTTGGGGGGCTCGTCAGAGGCGCCGGGGTTCTGGATGAAGCACTGACCGCGCGCGCAATCCACCGTCACCACGGACTGGCAGTTCAGCTCCCGCTCGCGCTGGTTCATGGGGCGGCAGCGCACCACCACCTTCACCGACTCGGAGGCCATGACGCCGCGGCCGAGGCCTCCGGGGCGCGGCCCGACGAGGACGCCGGGGCCCAGGCGCACCGCCGCGGGGCCGGGGACCCCTGGCCGCCCGGGGGCGGGGGCGGGGCCAGCGCCGGCGGCGGGGGGCGGGGCCCGGCGGCGGGGGCGGGGCCGCGGCCGGGGGCTGGGAGGCCTCGCGGGGCGCCCCGAGAGGAGGAGCGGGGCCGCGGGGGAGTCGCAGGACCCGAGCCGGGGCCGCCGCCTCCTCCCGCGCCCGGGCTCGCCCGTCCCTGAGGCGGGGCCCGGGGGAGAAGAGGGGGATCCGTGGTGCGGGCGCCGCCGCAGGACCCGAGCCCCGGAGCCGGCCCGGCCGCCCGCTCGCACGCGCACGCCGTCGCGGCGTTCGCCGTTGCCGGGCAACGCCCTTGGCGTCACAGGGCGGCTCCGGAGCTGCGGGCGGGCCGCGTGCTGCCTGCGGGAGCGCCGGCTCGACGGTTCTCGGCGCGGCTTGGATTGGCTCGTGTCGGCGATTCCGCGGAGGTGGCCGGGCCAGAACGAGGAGCCCACGCTTGACGCCACCTGGCAGCCAGAGAGACCCACGAGGGGAGACCTCACGCGGTGGCTGGAGACCACTGAGAAAGGCGACAAGGACCTGCCGCCCTTCATCCTCACCGCTGTTCTGACTCGGGGAAAGGCTGGACAGAGCCAAGCTTTCTCTGATGCCAGCCTCGTTTATTTCCTAAGACTCAAGATTTTAAAACCCAAACTTGAGCCAGTCTAGTCTCTGCAATAGCGGCCTGACCTGTCCAGGTTCAGCATAAGCTCCCCCAGCCAGAGGGCGGCGCTCACAGAGAGAGGCTCCGTGGAACATCTAACTGAACCTCCAGCTGGGGATGTGGCTGCGTGGTAGAGCACTTGCCTAGCATACTTAAGGCCCTGGGTTCAAAACCCAGCTCTGCATAAGGCGGGGGGGGGGGGGGGAAGGGGAACCTCAGTCTAGGGAGTCAGGACAGGTATGAGATTGACTGGAGCTGAAATATGATTGTTACAGAGTTAGTCAGGCAAAGAAAGAGGTCTTGGCTGTGCTAAGGGCCCGGGGCATGCCACAGAAGTTCCCAGTTGCTGGAGTACAAGGCCTTTTTTCCATATACGAGATAGCCACTGGATGTTTAAAGTGGAGGAGGGACATGATTTGGTTAAACCTACCTGCCCAGTCCCTTGGGGACATTCTGAGCCCTCAATGATGGGTGGTCTGTCTGGTTCACTGATTGACACAAGCAGAATTTGGCAAATAAAATGGACAAGTAGAGGAAGACTATGCCTTTCAATGAAAAGTCTGCTCTAGACAGTCTGAAATGAATTTTATTGGTTTCAGAGTCCACACAGTAGAGAGGGCTGGGACCCCCAGGTAGTGCAGGTTGGAACAAAGACAAAACTGTGGTCTAGAATTGGGATGTGAGAAGTCCGCACACAACGCCAAGACCTTGTCCTATTTACAACTCGTGACAGATAAATACTGCTGGAAGGAATGTTAAGGAGCTCAGGGAAGGCTGGTCCCTTCGTGTACAGAACCCCCAAGAGCTTTGTCCACACAGGCTATGCACACTAATCCAGTCCTCGCAGAGGGGAGCCTTGGCCAGTCACCAGACCAGCGCACAAGGAGCAGATGGGTCCAGTAGAGATGGCCCAGCCTAGGATAAGTTCCAGCCTCTCACCCACATTGATGAAGTCAGCACTGTGTCCAGTGAAGAGTCCCAAAAGAACAGCCTCTATCCCTCGCAACAGGACATCTCACTTGATTCCAAAGCAGGTGACAAAGCCCCTAGCCAAGACTGGGTCTAGGCGGAGGGCTGAGTGCTGGCACCAGGCCGGACCCTCCCAACCCTCCAGGAGGAGCCGCCACACTCCCAGGTTTGCCTGCCTCCTCTCTGTTCTGCTGGGGCTGTCTTCTTCCCTCAGGAAGTCAGGAATCTGTTACTTCCAAGGCACTGAAAGGAACACTCCTCCACTCCTACGGCAGGAGGGTGGCCCCCAGACTCATGATTGGGCCTCTGTCTCAGGAAAGAAATTCTTCCAAATTGAACTAGTCCCCAGCCGGGCATGGTGATGCATGCCTGTAATCCCAGTCCTTGGGAGGCTGAGTCAGGAGGAGCGCAGGTTTGCAGCCAGCCTCATCAACTTAATGAGGCCTACAACTTAGTGAGACCCTGTTTCAAAATAAAAAAAAAAAAAATAGGGCTGGGGGTGTAGCTCGGAGGTAGAATGCCCCTGGGTTCAATCCCCAGTACTATTAAAAACAAAACAAAACAAAAAAAAAAAACTTGTCCCCTAACTTAATTGGACAGATTCATGTGTCAACCTTACTACAAAGGGGGACAGCTGGATTTGCTAGTCAGTAGTAAGGTGGTTGTCCTCCTAGAACCATTTTCCTGCATCTCCCCTGCCCGCTGAGACTAAGCCCCCTTTACCTCCCCCTGGAGGGGGGTCACTTGGTGAGAGAGGTGACCCTTGACAGGCAGTCAGTGCTACATTAAAGGAGATGACAGAATTAGGTGGCTTCCCAAGGCAGCCACCAAGCCAATGGTCTGCAGGGTGAGCTGGTGAGGCTCCTGCCAGTCACATGGCTAGCAGAAGTGAGCAGGTGCAGTGCCGCTCACTCTCCCAGGGCCTCTGCTTTCCTGTCAGGAACTCTCTGGAGGCTCCTACTGGGTCATCCCAAGGCCTCGCCTCCTTAGGAGAAGGCTGCCTCCACCGTGAATGAAAGCTTCCATGCTAGGAGTAGAACAGAAGCCCAGCAATGACCTCCAAAGTGACCTTGACGGCCACAGGTTGGCACTATCCAACCTCAGGGCTCCCCTCCCCCGGGCAGCAAAGCGATGGAAGACCAGCCCAGGGACAAAGACCAGATGGAACTGGTGACCAGTGGGGTACAGGGAGGGCAGGGCAGCTGCAGGCCAGGACTGGCCAGGGCCAGGTGAGGCGGGGCTGTGAGGGGACCCTAGCCCAGGCCCTGCAGTTCGGCCTCAGATTTGGCATGGCTCAGGGGCCGCAGTGTCCGCGGGGGCCTGCCCTCGGGCCCACAGTCCTGCTCCTCGTAGGTGGGGTTCAGGCGGCCCATGTCGAGGGGGCAGAAGAGGCTGCGCTCCATCCCAGCATGGTTCTCCACCAGGGCCTCCAGGCTGGGGAACTCTGCCGGCAGGTGCTGGGAGGGAGGGAGGGTCTTCAGCTCCAGTTTCCTTCCGCAGGCTCACGCCAGCCACCCCCTCCCCTCGCCCACGGAGTCCGCCCCCCGTTTTAGAGCGCAGGAAACAGCTCAGAGTCACAGGTGCTGTCCTAGCAGAACCAGATATTACTCCCTCTCCCCCCTCAGCCTGAGCAGGACTGAGGCATTCAGCCTGGAAGTCAGGGCGCTCCTGTGAAGAGCCTGGCCACCCATCCAGGCCCCTGGAGACCCGTGTGCCGGACAATACTGAACTCCAAGTTCAGACAGAGGCTGTGTGAGCTCAGGCCAATCCCTGCCCTCTTTGAGTAGGTTTTCTCCTCTGCTAAAGATGGCCTAGGGTGGGGGAAAGCAAGACTTAAAAGCTAGGATCCCAGCTGGGCGTGGTGGCGCACGCTTGTAATCCCAGCATTCGGGAGGCTGAAACCGGAGGATCCAGGTTCGCGGCCAGCCTCAGCTACCTAGTGAGGCACTCCGCAACTTAGTGAGACCCGGTTTCAAAATAAAGAATAAAAAATAGGGCTGGGGGTGTAGCTCTGAGGTAGAATGCCCCTGAGTTCAATCCCCAGTACCGCAAAAAAAAAAAAAAAAAAAAAAAAAAGCTAGGATCCCTACAGAAATGTGAGATGTCACCCAGGCCCAAATCCACTAGAGGCACCCTCCAAAAGCCCCCTCTGGAGGGGGAAACTCTCGGGTCCTGGGGCCCTGGTCCTCCTATAGCCTTCCAGCTAGGGCGGAGCCAGCGGGTCCCGCAGGGCAGTGAGGAAGGAGCAGGACAGTGGAGGTGGGATGAGAGGCGGGGCCACAGAGAACCAATGGGATGAGGGTGAGGCAGGTTCAGGAGGGTCCTTGCTTAGAAAGGGGTGGGGTGTGAAGCGTGAGGGGCGGAGCCAACGACGGGACAGACCACACCCCCCTCAGGCAATCCCTGCACTCCTACCTCAAGGCAGTAGCGGCCCAGGTGGTTCCGGAAGATCTGGTGGGGGACCACTCCGCACTGCGTCCGCACTGACAGGCACCACTGGTCACCGGTACCCGGCTCAGGCCACAGCAGGAAGGCCCCCAGCACGTCTCTCCGCAGCAGGGCGAGTGCACTGGGCCTGAGGTGAAGCATGGGAGAGGCTAAAGTTAGCACCCTGTCCCAAGCCTCTCCCTAGGCAGCGGCCTAACAACCCAACAGCAAGGAGGCAGCCTGAGGATTAAATAAATGCCCCTAAAAATCCAGAGCCAGCAGGACGTGGTGGCACACACTTGTAATCCCAGTACTTGGGAGGCTGAGACAGGAGGATCCGGGTTCATGGCCAGCCTCAGCTACTTAGTGAGGCCCTCCGCAACCTAGTGAAACCCTGTTTCAAAATAAAGACTAAAAAATAGGGCTGGGGATGTAGCTCGGAAGTGGAATGACCCTAGGTTCATTCCCCAGTACTGCAAAAAAGAAAAAAAAAATATATATATATATATATAGAGAGAGAGACACACACACACACACATATATGTATGTATGTATGTATGTATGTATGTATGTATATATAGAGAGAGAATAAAAAATAGGGCTGGGAGTGTAGCTCAGAGGTAGAATGCCCCTGAGTTCAATCCCCAGTACCAAAACAAAAAACCCCAGAGCCTAGCCAAGTGTGGTGGCAAATGCCTGTAATCCCTGTACTTGGGAAGGTGAGACAGGAGGATCTCAGGTTCAACGCCAGCCTCAGCAATGTAGTGAGACTCTCAGCAACCTAGCAAGACCCTGTTTCAAAATAAAAAAATAAAATAGGGCGGTAGGTGTAGCTCAGAGGTAGAATAATGCCCCTGGGTTCAATCTTAAGTACCACACACACACAAAAACAAAAACCTCAGCCTGGCCAGACATGGTGGCATATGCCTGTAATCCCAGCAACTGAGGGTGAGGCAGGAGGACTGACAAGTTTGAGGGAAGCCTGGGTAACTTAGCAAGACCCAGTCTCAAAATACAAAAAGGGCTGGAGGTATATAGTTCAGAGGTAGATCCTGGGTTCAATCCCCAGTAGTGAAACAAACAAAAAACATCACAAAACTCCAGTGCCTGACCCATAGTATCTGCTTGATGGAAGGAAGCTCTTAGGAGCTCTAAAGCCTCTAGGGGGTCCTTCAAGACCCCAGGAGGTTTAAAAGAGCTGACTTCTAGAGAGTGCTGACCCATGACACGCCTGAGGTCACACAGACTGGAGCACTCTGCCCATGTGCAGTGGGGTGCCTGGGTCAGGGCCCTCCTACCTGGAGATGCCAGCGAAGGCCCAGATGTTCTCCGTCAGGCTGCCCTCGCTCTCCACCAGGCTGAAGGGGCCACCAGGACCACGGGGCCATGCTTCCCATGCCGCAGGAACTGCAGAGACCACCAGTTGTGAGAGGAACAGCTGGACCCTCCATGGCCACCACCCAGACCTCCCCTTCCCTGCCTAGCAGGCACACACCCGCTCAACAGTTAAAAGTTCACACACAGCTGCAGTCAAGCCAGGTGAGGCCTTAGGCATGCAGGCCGGAAACACACGCACACGCATGGGCCCGAATGCATACATGCTCATGTGCGCTGGCATCCACTAGGGTGCAGCCACCCAGCCTCTCTTCCCTGCACAGGTGTGCATGGGCAGGCGCACTCCCACAACTCACAGGCCTCACGGGCCGACAGCTGCAGCTGTGTCTCGTAGGTGCAGCCTCGGTAGGCCCCGGAGCGGATCACCTTGCTGCGAATGGCCTTCTTGCGCACCAGTGTGGGCGAGCAGTAGGGATTCCCCAGGCGGGCATGGCGGGTGCCCCCACGGCCTTCTGCCTCTGGCAGCTCCTTCTAGGGCACCAAGAGAGGCCCACGGGCAGGCAGACTCAGGCCCGGCTGTGCTGGCCAGGCAACCTACCCCTCCTCCAGCACCACCCAATGCCGGGCCCAGTCCCTTTGCCCACTGCCCGCTCCCAGCTGTGCTGTACACCCCACTAGTGCCCACCGGCCCCTCTGCTGGTAGCCGCCGGAAAGAGACCAGGGCGTGGACGTTCTGTGAGAGCTGATTCCGGCTGAAGGGCTCCCGCACCAAGGCAGGGGGCCCCCCAGGGCTGGAGGGTGGCTTCAGGGTCATGTCCCCTGCAGGCCCCAGGCAGGACTCAGGCTGGGCCCTCTCTTCTGGGTGCTGCAAGAGGTAAGCAAGCTGGAAGGAGCGGCAGAGCAGCAGGTACAGGATCTGGACCTAGAGCGGGAGGAGGGCCTCAGCTGGAGGAAGCTTCCAGGGGGACTGCCTTCAGCAGGAGACCCCTCCCCAAGGGTTCATGCAGCCCTTCGGCTTGCAACGCCCCTCTCTATTCTTCCTGGGAAAGCTCCTGTTTACCCCTTAAAACCTCACTCCTGGGAAGCCTCCCCTACCCACTTCCTTTACTCATTTAACAAACACTGAGCACCTACTTTTTGCTGGCACCACACTGAGGGCAGAGAGCGTAACCATGAGCTAAATGCACCTTGCCCCCAGGCACCCCAGCGCCCTCTCAGAGCAGCGGCTGAGAGCCCCAGCCCTGGAGTCAACCTGGGCTCGGATCCTGGCCCATCACTCAGGAGTCTGGGGGGTGAGCAGGGCACCTCTGTGTGCCTCAGTTTCCTCCTCTCTGCCTCCCTGTGCCCGTTAATACATGGAGTAGTTAATACGTGGAGCACGGAAAACTCCTGGTATAGCCCAGTACATCCCACCTGCCAGGCACACCGTGCAGACGCAGCACGCTGGCCCTGAGCTTCAGCCACTGTCACCCCCACACCCAGCCTCGATGCCCAGGTCTACCTGCCTAGTCCTGACCCCACCTGCCCACATGGGGCCAGACACTGGACACTTCAAGACCCAACCCACAGCTGCTAAGAACTCCAGCGTCTGTAATTAGCGACAGGCCTCAGCTGGAGCTGTCCTGTGGCAGAATTCTGGAGGGGAAGTCCAGGGGGGTTCCATGGACTCCAAGAACCAAGCCTTGAAGGGTGAGCAGGGCGAGAGAACCCACCAAACTCTAAGCAATAGCCAGTTCCTGCTCTGGGTCCTAGGACAAGCCGAGGCGTGTGGTGATGGGTGGGAGCCCCGAGGCGGCCCAGCCCAGCCCAGCCCCAGAGGCCTGTCTCCCAGGACCCTCTCTAGCCTCAGGGGTGTCCCCTGCCTCGGGCCCCAGATACCTCTCCAGGTTGGCTGCCCACAAAGAGGTGGCAGAAGAGCCTGCTGGCCGGGCTGCGTGGGTTCCGGGCAATGAATGCAAACTGGCAGTGGGCCGGACGCCAGGTGGAATAGAGGATGCGCCGCAGGGCGTGGGCCATCAGGAGCACCTGGTCGGTTGGCATGGGCCTCATCAGCGCCCCCACCTGGGTGGCGGCCAGCCCTGAGGGCCCCATATTCCAGGGACTGGCCTCCTGGGCTGCTCTCAGCCCCCATGCCCAGCGCAGGGCCGCCCAGCTCCTGGTCGAAGGCTGCCCTTCTGGTCCTGCCCGTCATGAACCCTCACCACCCCCTACATGGCCACTGGGCTTGGGATCCCTTGTTCCCGCTGCAGCCCTGGGATTATCACCCCCAGGCCATGGAGCTGAGGGTCAGAGCAGTGATCTCCTGCAAGGGTCAGAGAGAAAGGCAGCATGACCTTAGGGGAGGGGCCCCACGGCTGTAGGGTGTGCAGTCTGGCACAGTTAGGGTTTGAGCAACACTGGCTTACTCAGAAAAACAATGACTAGGGGTATCCAGGAGCGGCTTCCACCCCTCCCCAGCCAAGGCAGGCCTGCCACGCAGCCACTGGCCAACGCTGGGCAGGGCCCCTACTTCAGGCCAGGAGGCGGCCCCCAGAGAAGATTCTAGACGGCCAGGGGTGAGGAACTGTTGTTTGAGCTTTCCCCAGGGGAGAGGCCTTAGGAGAAAGAATGTCCAAGGCCAGAGCAGGTGGGCCCACCGGGGGGCTCTGAAGGAAGCCTCCAAACTGAGCTGAGGCCAGGCCAGGGGAGGGGGGTCCTCACCCGCACCCACACAGACTCCTACCTCTCCTTCCCCGCTGTAGATCTTGAGGCCCTGAAGGCTGAATTTCAGAATGACAGCCCGGCGTCGGGGACAGTCCTGGAGGGGAAAGTTGGTGGGGGCAGCCATCATCTTCCCAAGCCCAGCCTTGCCCCGTCCTGCCCAGTTCCAAGGGCTGCTCAGGGGACAGAGCCCTGGGGGTGGGGGTGGGGGCAGGCCCCAGCCAGAAGATGTGGGTGACTCCTGGCAGAATGCCCCCCCCCACACACCCTAGAGACATAGTTGGTCATATTATGACCATTTCCATGCCTCCCCGCTCAGGTCCCATGCAGCCAGGGGAAGGAAGTCCCCAGGGCATAAGGCTTTGGGAGCTTAGCCAGGGGCGCTACTGGGCCGCTTCTCAGAGTGCTTACATTCCTGGGTACATCTTTTTGTTTCGTTCTGGCTTTTTGTGGCACTGGGAATTAAATCCAGGGGCATTCTACCTCTGAGCTGCACCCTCAGCCCTATTTTTTATTCAGCTGCTGAGGCTGGCCAGCTCATTCATTCCTTCACTCAGATCCTCCTGTCTCAGCCTCTTATGTACTGGGATCACACCAGGCTCCCTGGGTCCGTCTTTGATGGGGGAGAGGTGGATCTGGTTTCAGGGCTCATTCCCAGCCTGACATTCCAAGGCTGCGACCCCCGGGGAAGTGTCCCCCGGCCCCCTTACCTTCAGCGCCCACAGCTGCTGCTGCGCCAGCCACGCACTCTCCTGTGTGTCCAGGTCGTCCACGGGGAAGGAGCCCACGTACTGCTTGGTGGTGTGGTGGGAGGGAGTGAAGCAGGGCAATCAGGTCACAGCTCCGACCCCCTCCTCCAAACACCCCCAGCCCTCCACACACTCTGCCAGGTAAGCTGTGGGCAGAGCGCTCTCCTTGGAGTTCTGGCTCTGCCACTTTCAGCAGGTGACCTCACTCAGGTCACTCCAGCTCTCTGGTCCCATAGCATCTGTGCACACACACACACTCCCATGACCCCACCCCCCATGACCACCCACCAGAGCACAGTCAGACAGGGAGGCCCACCCACCTGGGCAAACCTGGTGATGCACCGGGGCCGGTAAGCGGCAGGCCCGCAGTCGGAGGCCCTCCGGCCCCCTGCCCCAGCCCTCTGCATGGCCCCCAGGGTGCCCAGCTTGAAGCTCCGCAGGAGGCCAGGCTGCAAAGGACAGGGGAGAAGGTTGGCGTCCAGGCAGACGAGGCACAGCGCCCCCCTCCCCCACCAGCCAGTTCATTCATTCCCTCACTCAGTTATTCCACAAACTCTCGCTGAGTCCCTGCTAGGTACCTAGCAATGGCCAGGGCCCTGGGGATGCAGCTCTGAAAAAGTGACGCAAGCAGCCTGCCTTCAAGGAGCTGACCTGCTCACTGGCAAAGAGAGTAAACTGAGCCGAGCAAGCGGGGTGCGAACTCTTGTAATCCTGAAACAGGGGGATCACAGGTTCACAGCCAGCCTCAGCAATTTAGTGAGACCCTGTTTCAAAATAAAGAATATAAAATGGGACTGGGGGTGTAGCTCAGAGGTAGAATGCCCCTGGGTTCAATCACCAGCACCACCACAAAAAAAAAAAAAAAATAGGGCTGGGGATGTAGCCCTGGGTTCAATCTCCAGTGCCCCCAAAAAAAGTGTCAGGGGAAAGGGAGGGCAGCCTAGGAGGGCTCTGGGGAACAGGGGTGGGTGATGGCTATGAGGACAGAGTTTGCAAGTAAGAATGAAGGCAAGCAAAGGAGACCTTTAGGCTGACCTTGCCTGGGACTGACTTTGGATCCAATGTGGGATCACCCTTAAATGCCAGACTAGAGAATTCAGGCTCTGCCCTGTGGGCAGTGGAGAGCCATAGCAAGATCTAGAGCAGCAGACTGAGGGTGGGGGTGTCCATGAGCTGATGGCCACAGCCAGTGAGGCTGGGGACCTACTTCCCAAGCTGCTGATTTATCTGACCAGCTTAATTCCAGCCCCCTTCCAAAGTGCCCAGCCCCTTCTGGATCATGAAAACCAGAACCCAACGAGATGATGCTGGCCCGGGGGCTGAGCACCACCTCCCTCTGTCCATCCCCCAGATTCTGATCTCGCCAAGACCCACCAGTGGGGGGCAGGAGTAGACTTCCCTTATGAGTTCATCCTCAGGGGCTACGAGAGCACTTATTCCCCATTAGAGCCCAGGACCCCAGCAGGTGCTAACAAATGTGGAATAAATGCATTAGCAGACTGGTGATTACAAGAAACAATGGCTGAACACCTCTGCAAAGGTCCCCAGGGACTCAGCTTTCCAGCCTTTCCTGGGGCTGCCCCCCTATCCCCTCATTCTGCCTCCCCCTCACTAGTCTACTTGTAATCACTGAGTTGAGCCAGAGAGCTCTGGGTCCCCATCCTTGTGACACTGAGCAAGCTGCCTCCCTCTCCAAACTTCCTTTTCCTCATCTACAAGCCTGGGATAATTTGAGGAGTCCTTGAGAACCCAGCACAGGGCCAACCAGGCTTGGAGCCAATGTTCAACAAGTGTGGTCTCACTCACAGGGGATGGGGGACCCCAAAGCCTGCTGATCGGGAGGAAGCTTGAGGAGACAGCAGTGCCTGACCACCTTCAGTCCCCTCCTGGCCCAGGAGGCCACCCCCTCTGTGAGGGCAAGACAGACGAAGGCCAAGCCAGGCGTGGTCTCCCAGGTTCAAAGTCAGCCTCAGAAATTTAGTGAGGCTGTCGAGCCGGGCATGGTGGCGCCCGCTTGTAATCCCAGTACTTGGGAGGCTGAGACCAGAGGATCTGGGTTCACAACCAGCCTCAGCTACTTAGTGAGGCCCTCCACAACTTAGTGAGACCCTGTTTCAAAATAAAGAATAAAAAAAAGAAAGAAAGAAAGAAAGAAATTTAGTGAGGCTGTCAGCAACTTAGTGAGACCCTGTTTCCAAATAATAAAAAGGGCCGGAGACCAACCCCCAATCCCCCCCCCCCCACACACACACAAACAGGAGGCTAGCCTAGGGTTAGGACTCCCTGCAGACAGCAGGGATCAGACAGGGCTTGAGCCAGGAAGGGTGTGTCTTAGGCACACCCCCTTTTTGGGTTCAGAGTGCCTAAAGGGGGTGGTGGTGGTGCATGCTTCGGAACTGACAGAGCCAACAGCCTGGGAAAGACCCCTACCTTGGCCTGCTGGTGACCTGTAGCCCCACGCTCAGGCCCCATGCAGACGCCAGCAGCCCTCTACAACACCCACCCAGTGGCCAGCTCAGGAGATGAAAAGTACAGTCTCTTTGAAGTCTTCCTGGGCCCCTCTCCTGCTTTTCTGGGCTGTCACACCCTCCATTTTCCCATTCTGATGATTTTTCACATCACGTTCTTTCACTACTGTACGTTTGATGCTTAAATAAAGCAAAGTTAGATGTAGAGTCAGCATTAAAGCTACATGACACCTGCCCATTCCAGGTAAGGAGATGGGGCTTCCAGGGGAAGCCACCCTTTAACTTTATAATCACATCACAGACTGGAACAGAGAACAGGCAGGGGGCAGGAGGGAGGGAGGAACAGGATGGAAAGAAAGGCTGCTGGGGACTGAAGTGGGAACAGAGCAGGTGAGAAGAGGAAAGCAAGAGATGCCGGGCGTGGTGGTGCACGCTTGTAATCCCAGCATTCGGGAGGCTGAGACCGGAGGATCCGAGTTCGCGGCCAACCTCAGCTACCTAGTGAGGCACTCCGCAACTTAGTGAGACTCGGTTTCAAAATAAAGAATAAAAAATAGGGCTGGGGGTGTAGCTCGGAGGTAGAATGCCCCTGAGTTCAATCCCCAGTACCGCAAAAAAAAAAAAAAAAAAAAAAAAGAAAGCAAGAGATGAAGGGGCTCTGAGGGGAGGGCGATCAAGAGCATGAGTGTAAGAGCTGCCACAGGAGCTGACACGCACACAGGGCAGACACAGCTAGCTGTAAGGAGGGCGGCACACGGCCCTTCCCTCCAGACCCAGCGCTGCAGCCTCCAGAGTCCCCAGCAGTGGGGTGGGGAGGCCAGGCAACAGGCTCTCTTAGGCCCCACCCCACTGGTCCTCAGCCTCCTTGGAAGCCAAGTGTGTCCTCCCTCCGTCCCTAGGAGCTCAGTGCATTTCAGTCCCAGGCCTGGACTTGGGGGCCCCTGGGGAACTGATGGGGGGGCACCAGTTTCACCTGAACCCTAGAAACAGGTCTGCTTACCCACTCTAGCACTAACACCCACTCATTTCTTTGGACCAGAATGAAGTTTTACAAGGAGCCTGGCTGGGCCAGTGCCTTCCTAAAGGGACACATCTGGAATGAGACTGGGGCTCCCTTGCTCTTCTGAGGTTTTCCAGTGGTTCCTGCTTAGAGGCAGAGGACTGGACAGGTTGGCCTGCCTTGTGCTTAGGCCCGGGGTTCTGTGCTGTGGTGGCACCATAGTGGAGCTGTCACAGGAGGGCCTACCCCCTGGGCATTCTGGGAGACCACCCAACCTGTAAAAGCTGAGCTCAGAGAGGGTGATGGTCCAGAGAGGTGAAGTTGGTGGCCCAAGGTCACCCAGCAGCTGGGAAGCAACCCAGGACTCTGCCCCTAGGCCAAGGCAGTGCTCTCCTGCTGACTACCCTCCCCCAAGCAAGCAGGTGTCCACCCCTGGAGTTTGGCAGGTCCCTGTCCCTCTAGGAGTAGACCAGGGGACCTGGGGAAAAATCAATCCCTATTGAAACTGCTTCCCCCTCCAGATGGGCTGGGGTTGCTGGTGACACTCAGTCTCCAGCTGGGCTCCCACTGCCCCAACACAGCCCAGAGCCACCCCCACCTGCCCTAGACTGTGAGCAGCCAGGGACATGGGCCGTGGGGTCCAGCAGATCGGTTGATGTGACCCTAGGCAAGTCACTTAACCTCCGGGTCTCAATTCCCTCCACTGTGAAGTGGGGATCATTAAAGTAGCTCCCTCCTGGGGTTGCTCCTGAGAACATTTCCCAGCGCCCACCTTGTGCCGGGTGGACAAAAGTCCCAGTCCTCAAAGAGCACCAAGATAAAGTGGGGGGAACGAACGACACGAGAAACCAACGACATTCCCGCAGGGCTAAGCGATCTGGAGAAAAATACAGGGATGCGAGGAGGAGGAGGTGCGTAGTGTGTGCCGGGTGCTGTTTAATACTGCGTGGTCGAGGACGGCTCCCTCGACAGACGACACTGGGGCGCAGAGCGCCGCTCGGGGGTTCGGGGCCAGCGCTCGGCCGCATGGGCTGTGACCTCGCCAGGGCCGAGGATGTCTCCGTGAGAAGAGCGGGACAGGACGCCGGCGAGGGGACGGAGGTGAAGGAAGCCGGGGACGGGAAGGCGACCCTCGCAGCCCGGCACCCGCCCCGCCCGGCCCGGCCCGGCTCCCCGCGCTCACTCACCTCGGCCGCCGCGCCTCCAGTCGGGTCCCGCAGCGCCGGCCCGCGGTTCTCCGCGCGCAGACCCGCGCGTCTCCCGCGCCGCCGCGCCCCGGGCTCGCCCCGCCCCCGCCGCCTCCGCCGCGCGCCCCCCACGTGGCCGCGGGACCGACCCTCCGTATCACCTGGCGGCGGCGCCGGCCTCGCCTACCAATCGGCGCCCGCGGAGCCGCTGCGCTCGGCCGCGCCGCCCAATCAAAGGCCGCGAGGGTCCCTGACTCCGCCCACTCCGGCTCGCACTCCGCCTTAAACCGCCGAGGGATGGGGGCCGGTCCCCGCCCGCGGAGGGTGTCGCTTCCCGGGTGAAGGGTACTGAGCCCGCTGGCCTCGTTGACCTGTCCCGGCTCCTGGAGAACCCTCGCCCCTCCTCCTCGTCATCCAGGCGGCGGCTCCCGCAGCCTCTCCTCCAAGAAGCCTTCCGGGACCTGGACCAGTCTTCGTCCACTGCTCAGAGCCCTTAGGTGCAGGACAGAGAGGACACACGGTAAGCGTTGAGGGACCGTGGGGCAGCTGGGTCGGTCCCACCTGCCCTTGGCCCCCGACGGTAGGGGGCGGGGCCGTGGCGCATCCTCTCCGGCGCTGGCGGTTCTCATAAGAGGATTGACTGGCCCCGTCCTTCGGGTTACGCGGAAATCCACTTAGATGGGGGAAACTGGAGAGCTAATCCAGCCAGTGTCCCCGGAGCGCTCAGCAGGAGAGCGCTTGTGTCCCCATCAGGCCGGGCGCCCTGCAGGTCCCAAAAACGAAATAGCAAATCCGAGTCAGCCAAGCCTTTGGTGTGTGTTAAACCTGAAATCTGCAGAGAGAACACCAGAAACTGCTCAGGCAGGCCCCGCACCCCGGGAAAGCCAGACACGCGGGCTCACGTCTAGTGAGGAAGCAAAGGCTGCGCCCGCGAATCCGCACCCTGTCAGAGTACAGCCGGAGAGAAAGCGGACCTGGGTCTGGGGCCTCGGGGAACTCCCTGGGGGGCCTGCTTTGAGCCACCCAAGCAGACAGCGCATTCCCTTGGTTTCTTCAGAGCACCTGGACGCCCTTCCAGAGATGCGCGGGGTCCCACTTCCGGGCATTTCCTCTTACTACTGGTGGGACCCTGGGCAAACACCTTAATCACTTTAATCCCCTTAGGGCCTCGGTAAAAGTGTTACCAATGCCTGACTCACAGGTGCCATGGGGGCGCAGGACAGAGTGCTCAGCAAGCACTAGCTATTAGACTTCCCTTTCATTATTGAGTTTCTTTTGTATGTGACTGAACACCAAGTGTTTACTGAGTCCCTGGGTCCAGTGCTCTGGGAAACTGCCTCACCACAGAGGGCTGACACCATCCAGCCCAGGACCAAGAAGGAACTAGGTGGTTGTTTACAAGCTGGTCTTCCTCTCTGCAAATTGTACCTCTGAGCTACATCGCCAGATCTTTTTTAAATTCTTATGTTTTGAAACAGGGTCTTGCTAGGTTGCTGAGAGTCATGGTAAATTGCTGAGGCTGTCCTTGAACCTGCAATTCTCCTGTCTCAGCCTCCCAAATACTGGGATTACAAGCATGTACCACCACACCGGGCAAAAAAAAAAGCATGTACATTTTATTACTTGAACCCAGGAGCATTCTACCTCTGAGCTATACCCCCAGTCCTATTAGTATTCTTTATTTTAAAACATTCTAAGTTGCAGAGGGCCTCACAAGTTGCCAAGGTTGTCCTCTGAACCTCCTGTCTCAGCCTCCCAAGTACCGGGATTACAGGTGAGCCTCGCTGGCTGCACTGACCTACTCTTACCTTCATGATAGCACAGCTCCAAGAGCCACCAGGTGTAGGACTTCAACCATTGGATAAATGACTCATTTGTGCAGGAAGCCTGAAGGAGTTTCCCATATTAAGCAGGGGAGGGGGCGACAAGGCCAGCTGGGGAAGGGCAGGTGGGAGTCATGACTGCTGAACACGGTGCCCGCTGGGTGCCACGGTGTTTCCTGATGACTCAAGACAATTACTCACCCACACAAGTGCAAGCTTGCTATCACTCTTCCTTTCCCCCCAAATCCCAGGACCTGGTGAGGGAGTCGCCAGCTGAGGAATGTGAGGGGGTGGTAACAGCACATCATGGAAAAGCTGGTCTCCAACCACAGAACCTGAACGCAGGCCTGGCACAGCTCAGATCTCCGTCACTGCCACACCTACACCGAGGACCCCTGGGAAACCTCTTGCTCACAAGTGCTTTCTACCTCCGAGCTACACCCCAAGCCCGATTTTTTTTTTTTTTTTTTTTAAATTTTGAAACAGGGTCTTGCTAAGTCCTGTCCTTGAACTTAGGATCCTCCTGTCTCAGCCTCTCAAGTACTGAGATTATAGGGTGTGCCACCATGCCCAGCTTAGCCCATTATTTTAAAGATGAGAAAATCAAGGTTGAAGGAGACTTAGTGGGCAGCCAGTGGACACACAACTAGTAACACAATCCCCAAGGACCACCATTCTAGATGCTAGAATACTGGGCTGAGGGTATACTACAGCAAGATCAATTGGGAACAGACAGAAATTTCTTACTCTATATACTATGTCAGCAGTTTGAGTTACATAAACAGGAAACAAGGGATTTGGGCTTGACACAAGAATTTCATCAGACCAAAAGCTCTTGAACAATGAAACTTACCAGTGAGATGTTGTGAAACTCTAGTTTAGGAAAGGTATCTATGGGCTTTAGGTAAAAAAGAAATGGAAGGAGAGACTGGGGGTTGAGGCTTCCTTCAGAAGGAGCCTAAGGGCCAGGACTTCTAACACTCCAGCTCATGATTATTCAGCATCGATCATGTTCAAACAACCTAGCTGTATAGAAAATCGTGTCTGGAGCCAGGCGTGGTGGTGCACGCTTGTAATCCCAGCATTTGGGAAGCTGAGACCAGAGGATCCGGGTTCGCGGCCAGCCTCAGCTACCTAGTGAGGCACTCTGCAACTTAGTGAGACCTGGTTTCAAAATAAAGAATAAAAAATAAGGCTGGGGGTATAGCTCGGAGGTAGAATGCCCCCGAGTTCAGTCCCCAGTACCGTTAAAAAAAAAAAAAAAAAAGAAAATCGTGTCTGGAATGGCTCTTGGTGGACTTCATGGGATACAAACCAGTTTATTGAGTAAGAAAGTAGCTGGGAATGGTGGCGCATGCCTGTAATCCCAGTACTTGGGAGGCTGAGACTGGAGGGTCACAGGTTTGAGGCCAGCCTCAGCAATTTAGTGAGATCTTTTCTCAAAAAGGGCTGGGGGGGTATAGCGTTGAGGTAGAATGCCCATAAAAAAAATTAAAATTCCCCCACAAAAAAATTAAAATTTTTCCAATAGGAGAAAAAAAAAACCCATTGAAATGAAGAATCTTGTGAGAAATGATAAAAACTCAGAAATGGCTTAATGATGGTCTTTGTCCAATAAAGAACAGAATTTTTTTTTTTTTTTTGTGGTACTGGGGAATTGAACCCAGGGGCATTTTTTTTTTTTTTTTGCGGTACTGGGGATTGAACTCAGGGGCATTCTACCTCTGAGCTACAACCCCAGCCCTATTTTTTTTATTCTTTATTTTGAAACCGAGTCTCACTAAGTTGCGGAGTGCCTCACTAGGTAGCTGAGGCTGGCCGTGAACTCTAATCCTCCGGTCTCAGCCTCCCGAATGCTGGGATTACAAGCGTGCGCCACCATGCCCGGCTACCCAGGGGCATTTTACCTCCGAGCTACATCCCCCGTCCTATTTTATTTTTTTTATGAAAAGGGGTCTTGCTAAGTTTCTGAGAGCCTAAGTTACTGAGGCTGGCTTCAAACCTGTGATCCTCCTGTTTTGGCTAAGAACAAATTCTCTTTCATTGATATAATTCGAATTTTTGCTTAACCCAAAGAGAGATAAGGTAATTTTTCAGGTTTCAAAGATGTATCTTAACTGTATAATCTTAAAGTTTTAAGTTAAAATTTCTCTTGGTTGGCTAAAATGCAGTACTAAGTAAATATGGCTGGCTTACCTGCTTTCTCCTGACCTAAAAGGATGGTTAACAGTACTCAGCCCAATCAATTAGGTTCAGCTGGGTGTGCTGACTGACACCTGTAATTCCAGTACTTGGGAGGCTGAAACAGACCACAGTTTTGAGGCCAGCCTCAGCAATTTAGCAGGACCTCATCTCAAAATTAAAAAAAGGGACTGGGGGTATAGCTCAGAGGTAGAACACCCCTGGGGTTCAATCCCTAGTAGTACTGCAAAAGAAAAACAAGTAGGTTTTGACAGTAAATTGGCAAACCATGACTAGGGCTAGCAAAATTAGGTAAAACAGGGATGATGGAAAAATTGTCAAAGGCATTGGCATAAGCTGGGAGTGGTGGCACATGGTTGTAATCCTAGTACTTGGGAAGCTGAGACAGGAGGATCACAGGTTCATAGCCAGCTTCAGCAACTTAGTGAAGCCCTCTGCGGCTTAGTGAGACCCTGTTTCAAAAATAAAAGTAAAATAGGGCTGAGGTACGTGTAGCTCAGAGGTAGAATGCCCCTCGGTTCAATCCCCAGTACTAGAAAAAATATCGTTTAGCTCTTGTTCTCATGTAATTTCCCTGTTTATTATACCAAATAGACATGATTAAAACATACACCTAAGATTTCTATGGGACTTATGTGGATGGTTAGGATCAAGTTCCACCTGTGTCCAAAGCATTTGTCCTGGGCGTAGTGGCACATGTTTGTAATCCCAGTACTTGGGAGGCTGAGACAAGGAGGATCACAGATGTGCAAGTAGTGAGACTCTCATCAACCTAGCCAGACCCTGTTTCAAAATAATAATAATAATAATAATAATAATGATAGGGCTGGGAGTGTAGCTCAGAGGTAGAATACTCCTGGGGTTCAATACCCAGTATCCTCCCCCCCCACACACACACACAAAGCTTTTGTCCTATTATTAAACAGAGGTCTTCATGTTTCTCAGCAATGATATCTTTTCTCTTTTCTTGTAGGTTAAAGAAGCCAACAAGCAGCCAGGCACGGCAGCACATGCCTATAATCCCGATTCTTGGGAAGCCAAGACAGGAAGATTGCAGGTTCAAGACCAGTCTTAGCAACTTGAGACCCTGCTTCAAAATAAAAATTGAAAAGGTCTAGGAGTGTAGAGCTCAGAGGTAGAATGCCCCTGAGTTAAATCCGTAGATGAGGAAATAAACTCAGTCACACACCCTCACCCATCCCCTCAAAAGGAAGAAGCCAAAAACTCCTCTCTCAGCACCTTGTGAGATTCATTTATCAAAGACAGTGAGACTCGGTTTCAAAATAAAGAATAAAAAATAGGGCTGGGGGTAGAGCTTGGAGGTAGAATGCCCCTGAGTTCAACCCCTAGTACCGCAAAAAAAAAAGATAGTTTGTAAACCAGATGCAGTGGTGCATGCCCGTAATTCCAGTTCTTGGGAGGCTGAGACAGGAGGATGGCAGGATTGAGGACAACCTCAGCAAGAAGTGAGACTCTCATCAACCTAGTGAGATCCTGTTTCCAAATAAGAAATAAAATTGGACTGGGGGTGTAGCTCGAAGGTAGAATGCCTTGCATTCTATCCCCAGTATCACAAAACAAAACCCCACAAAAACAAAACTAAAAAGGGGGTAGGTTGTATACAGGGAGTTTCAGAGTATATGAAGCACCATAAATGAGCGAAGTCACCAACTGACTACTAAATATTCATAGCTGGGTGTGGTGGCGCACGCTTGTAATCCCAGTACTTGGGAGGCTGAGACTGGAGGATCGGGGTTCACGGCCAGCTTCAGCTACTTAGTGAGGCCCTCTGCAATTTAGTGAGACTCTGTTTCAAAATAAAGAATAAAAAATAGGACTGGGGGTGTAGCTTGGAGGTAGAATGCCCCTGGGTTCCATTCCCAGTATTACAAAAAAAAAAAAAAAAAAAAAAAAAAAAAAATTAAAAATAGGGCTGGGGTGTAACTCAGATAGAATGCCCCTGGGGTTCAATCCCCAGTACCACAAAACACACATACACACACACAAAAAGATTCATGCTAGGATTACCTCTTGGGCTTGCTGTTCCCGTTTCTGTAACATAGAAGTAAATATTATGTTTTACTCCTTTAGAATGCGCCTAGAAGAAAAAAGTCAGACCTCCATCTCGGCATAAGGTGTCTCTGATAGTTGGGGTTTTTCTTTTTGTGTGTGTGGTACTGGGGAGTGAACTCGGGCATTCTACGTCTGAGCTCCACCCCCAGGCCTACTTCTTATTTTGAAATAGTGCCTCACTAGGTTGCTGAGGCTGGCCATGAACCTGTGATCCTCCTGTCTCAGCCTCCCAAGTACTGGGATTACAAGTGTGCACCACTATGCCTGGCTTAGAATTACTTTCTAGAACTGGTACTGTAGGGCTTGTCTGTTACCCTTTGATTGCTGTAATTTTTTTTCTAGTCCAAAGATCTGAACATTGAACAATCACTGAACAAGAAAGAGTTTAACTGTATAACTTTGAAAACAGTCCTTAATACAAAGTGATTTTTAAAACCTTGTCATTAAATAACAGGAATCAACATACCTAGTAACCTTACTTGCCATAAGAATTCAAAAGCAAATAAACTGGAGCTTGTATTTAAAAAGGAAAGTGATGGTGTCCATTCCCAGGAGTAAAAAAGCCTCAAAGGGAGGACAACTCATAGCTACTTCTGAGGATATACTAGATACTTTTAATTATAAGCTACAGTTCAGCAGCTTTTAAAATTTCATGTTTATTCGTATTTTTCAAAATATATGTACATAAAAAAAGGAAGATTTACAACAGGAAAGATTGCCTCACATGCAACACGAATTCCAATGAACGCATGATGGGACCACACATGATTAGCGTCGGATTCAAGCCAGCCTCCTCAAGTCCATTTCCAGCCACACTTAAGCTGCAGAGGGATCCCAGGAGACAATGCAAGTGGAATGAAGATAAACACACACCTCTGCTTCTGGCAGCACTCAAGGGGCCAGAAGATGTATACTGAGAGTTTAAGACAATTAAAATGTCAAGTGCCACAGGGAAGATAAATGATAACCAGAAACTGGTATTTCTCAAGTAGAAAGCTAGTACTATTTAACACAACTTCACAATACTAAAACAAATACAAATAAAAAAGGGTTAGGTAGTAGGACTTCATTTTTTTCTTTTTCTTTTTTTTAATCTCAAAAAAGGAAGCCACTTTGTATCAAAAGTGCTATGGAAAGAAAGGTAAGGGAAAAAAACCCACAGATGAGTCTGGAATCTAGTTTATTTCCGAAAATTGTATGTTTTTCCACTTAACATTTCTACATTAGCAATGCTGTAATTCTCCAACGTTTCCTTATTAAAAAGGCAAACAGGAAGTGACAACTCATGCTCCAGATATTAAAAAATATATTTAAACATCTGAACAAGATTTTATGTTTTGAATTTGGGTAACACAGGTGACACCAGAAATTAGATTCAATATATTCTTGTACTTTCCCTTTAGTCAAAAACCAAATGGTACTGAGAACTTGTGCTTGCTGTTAAGGGAACATGATGCTCTGGGCCAGTGAAAATGACCTGGAAATTGATCAATGTGAAAAGTGGCCCAAAGTCGTGCATTTTCAGAATCTAATGAGATCATACTCTTTGGGGCTTATTTCCAAAGCTAAGTTGTCTCTGTTTACGGTTGGAGAGAAAGGGTTAGTGGAGTGAATTTTATAAATAAGATTATTATAGCTATAACTGAAGTCTCCAGGCAGGAGGCTTTACAATTAAGTCAGTGCTATACTGCCTCCTTTTTACTTCCAGCACTTGACCAGCATCCTGTTCTTGATGCTTTCTACAAATATAAAAATCTTTTCAATTGTTCAGATCAAACTGGGAAGAGAAAAAAAAGCCAAAGCTGATAAAACAAAACAAAACAAAAAGAGGCTGGGGTCAGGAGAGAAAAAAGGATACCTAGAAATTACATAGTTTAGGGAAATCCAGGATTATTACAGAAATTAAAATGACTGAAGGAAGGGGCAGGCACCAAGAACAGCACCTAAAGCTAACAAATGCCTAAATTTATTTATAGTCCCTCCCCACAATGTTTGTATAGGAGGGGGGAAATTTATAAGCATCAGAACTAAAACAAATGCGCACACTGACCTCATAAAATAAATTTTCAATATCATCATGATACCCTTTTTTCCTATAAAATTTACTTTTTTGCTTTGAAAGACTTCTTCATGGTGGATTTACCCTTGCCAGGCAATTTCACTTCCTTTCTCGTACTGGCTGCAGGCTTCTTTGAGGAGCTACCACTTGGTTTCTTGATGACTGAGGGTGAAGGTCTGGCTCTCTTGGCAGGAGCTTTGGCCTTGGGAGGGGCTTTCTTGGGCAGGGGCCTCGCCTTCCCTCGCTGGGCAGCTGGGACTTTAGGTGCAGGCTTGGACCCTCTCTGCTTTATGGATGTAGCCTTCCCTGAGGACTTGGCTGGGGTTTTCTTCTGCAACCTGTGAGAACGAAAAAGCAAAGGCAGTCACTTGGAATGTGAGAGACTTACTTTGCCAGGACAAGTACATGCTCTAACTAAAGAGAAATAGCATATATACAAGTCACTTATGTTGAGCATGGGAATGTGACTTAATTTTCCACCAGTGATTTTACAACTAAAATTGTATAAAATTCATAGAAGTCCACACATAATTACATGACATTTCTTTTTTTTGGTACTGGGAATTGAACCCAAGGTTGTCCTATCTCCAAACTAACCCCCAACCCTATTTATTTAATTTTGTGTGTGTGTGTGTGTGTGTGTGTGTGTGTGTGTGTATAACTAGGGGTGAAACCCAGTGGCCTTCTACCTCCGGGCTATACCCCTCGCCCTATTTTTTTTATTTGAAAACAGGCCCTAGCCAGGCGTGGTGGCGCATGCTTGTAATCCCAGCATTTGGGAGGCTGAGACTGGAGGATCTGGGTTAGCGGCCAGCCTCAGCTACCTAGTGAGGCATTCCACAACTTAATGAGACCCTGTTTCAAAATAAAGAATAAAAAATAGGGCTGGGGGTATAACTCGGAGGTAGAATGCCCCTGAGTTCAATCCCCAGTACCGAAAAACAAACAAACAAAAAAAACCAGGCCCTTACTGAGTTGCTGAGACTGACTTTGAACCTTTGATCCTCCTGTTTCAGCCTCCCAAGTACTGGGATTATGGATATATGCCACCACATCTGGCTCCAGATATTTCTCTAGGAAAATATGGTACTATTTTTCTTTGAAAAACTACTATGGATATGTATAGGTTTGACCAAAGAGTATATTACTGTTCACACTGCTTCAAAGTCAGGGTCCCAGCTGGGTGTGGTGGCGCACGCTTGTAATCCCAGCATTCGGGAGGCTGAGACCGGAGGATCCGGGTTCGCGGCCAGCCTCAGCTACATAGTGAGGCACTCTGCAACTTAGTGAGACTCGGTTTCAAAATAAAAAGAATAAAAAATGGGGCTGGGGGTGCAGTTCGGAGGTAGAATGCCCGAGTTCAATCCCCAGTACCGCAAAAAAAAAAAAAAAAAAAAAAAAAACAACAACAAAAAAAAACAAAGTCAGGGTCCCTTCTTCAAGGGAGAAGATAAATTCAAGTGTTATACAAAGATGCTCAGTGAACATTTTTCTGCCTTCAGTCCCTCCATCAGCAACACTTTCAGCTCCACTAAGCCTTTGCCACAACGAGGGTTTTTCACACATCCATACCTTCTCTTAGGAGGTGGTTCTTCATCCTCAGAGTCATCGTCTTCTGAAGACTCCTCTTCATCTTCATCCTCCTCCTCATCATCATCAGAAGAATCATCTGGCTCTTTCTTTGGAAATAGAACTCCTGGGCTGGGGGGGGGGGGGGAAAGTCGGGTAAAGTAGAAGTCCCCATATAGAACAAGGAAAATAATGTGAACCTAAATGCTCTTCCCAAGTTTGGTTACAATTTAATTTAATTTTTTTTTTTTTTTTGGGTACTGGGGATGAACCCAGGGTATTCTACCTCCAAGCTACATCCCCAGCCCTATTTTTTATTCTTTATTTTGAAACAGGGTCTAAGTTGTGGAGGGCCTCACTAAGTAGCTGAGGCTGGCCGCGAACCCGGATCCTCCAGTCTCAGCCTCCCAAATACTGGGATTACAAGCGTGCGCCACCACGCCCAGCTTACAATTTAATTTTGAATACACAAAGTTATGAAAAACCTACAAAAGTCCCAGCCCATCTTATTTCCTTAGATCCTTATTCAGTTACTTAGTAAATAATTATTAAACAGCTGAGATGTATAGCACTGTATGAGCCACCAAGTACACAGGACTGAAAAGTCTGCACAGTAGTATAGACCTTTTGTCTTTACAATACTGGCAAAAGACTCCAATGCCTAAATCTCTCCAAAGTTTTAGAGAAATTTAGCAAGGATCCCCTTTTTTGCCCTTAATGGCAGACATCTTGATCCCTCTGATTAATATATTCTTCTGTAACATTTTATGCGTGTAGCTTTAAGTATTAAATTTACTGTTTAAAATTTTCAAATAAAGCAGGGCATGGTGGCATACCTATAATCCCAGTACTTACGAGGCTGAGACAAGAGGATCTTAGGTTTGAGGCCAGCCTCAGCAACTTAGTAAGGCCCTGTTTCAAATTTAATAAAAAAGGGCTAGGGATGTACCTTGAAGGTAGAATGTTCCTGGGGTTCCAATTCCCAGTATCACAGAAAAACAAAACAAAACATACATTCAACCAAGTAACATTTATGTTTGTACACAAATAACAAAGTTATACTATAGTGTTGCTAAAATAGGGTCTTAGTGGTACAAGGCCTGGAACTGTACTAGAAATGAAAGCATGAGGAGGCAACAGTGCCAGCACATAGAACAATACAGAGCCCTAAAGAAGTGCTCAACACATTTTCTTGTTTCAATGAATAAGGCATGTACAAGAAACAAGTTTTGTTTTGTGGCATTAGAAACACCCAGGACCTGCCGGGCGTGGTGGCGCATGCTTGTAATCCCAGCATTCGGGAGGCTGACACCAGAGGATCCGGGTTCGCGGCCAGCCTCAGCTACCTAGTGAGGCACTCCGCAACTTAGTGAGACCCGGTTTCAAAATAAAGAATACAAAATAGGGCTGGGGGAGTAGCTCGGAGGTAGAATGCCCCTGAGTTCAATCCCCAGTACCGCCAAAAAAAAAAAAAGAAACACCCAGGACCTTCCCAATGTAGGGTGCTTGCCTGCATGCCTGTGTGCTCTCTGTGTGTGTGTGTGTGTGTGTGTGTGTATACACACATCCACACACCTTGCAATCTTTCTACTTCAGCCTCCCCAGTAGCTGGGATTACAGCATGTGCCCCTATACCCAGCATGAGAAAAAATTTTTAAAGAAATGTCCCTGTCTCTACAGTACGAAGAAGGCAGTTAGGATTCTTAGAAGCAGTCAATGTTTCCTCAGTTGGTATTAGACAATTAAAACACAATTCTCAGACAATCTTCCTATCATCACTTAAAAAGGCAAAGGCTGTGTAAGGTGTCACACACCTGTAATCCCAGTTACTCAGGAGGCTGAGGCACAAGGACTGCAAGTTCAAAGTCAGTCTGCACAACTTGAGGAGACCTTATCTCAAAATAAAAAGGGCTTGGGATGTAGCTCAGAGGTAAACTGCCCACAGGTTTGACCAGTACCATACCCACACCCACAAAAGAGAAGAATGAACATCTAAATAACCAAGCAAGAATCTCAGAGAATCTAATGCTCAGCTGGGTATGGTGGTACACACTTGTAATCCCAGGTTCATGGCCAGCCTCAGAAACTCAGAGAGGCCATCTGCAACTTAGTGAGACTCTGTTTTTTTGTTGTTGTTGTTGTTTGTTTTTTGCGGTACTGGGGATTAAACTTGGGCATTCTACCTCCGAGCTACACCCCCAGTCCAATTTTTTATTCTTTATTTTGAAACATGGTCTCACTAAGTTGTGGAGGGCCTCACTAAGTAGCTGAAGCTGGCTCCGAACCTGGATCCTCTGGTCTCAGCCTCCCAAGTACTGGGATTACAAGCGTGTGCCACCACACCTGGTGAGACCCTGTTTTAAAATAAAAAACAAAACAGACCTGGCGGTAAAGATCGGAGATAGAATGCCCCAGGGTTCAATTCCTACTACCACACACACACACACACACACACAAATTTCAGCTGGCTAATAACAGTAAGTTAATATAAGCTCTAGAAGGATAGTCAAATACTCAGTATATTCTTCTATGAGAATATGAGAATCATTCTGCTCCAAAACAATACTGCCTTGGGTCTCTATTTTCAAGTATTTCCAGTTCAGTGTAACAGTGATAAGAGTAAAAGAAATTAAACCAAGTGTGTAACTTAAAATCAGACTTTAAATTTACAATGAACAATGCCTCACATTAAACACTACGTGCTTACCTGGGGTAATACGGAAAACAGAGCTGGAAGGTGCCACTGAATCCTTTACCAGAGATTTGCTCCATCCACCCATTCTTTTCACATTTCTGTAGAGTTTTCTTTAGCAAATGCACTGAACAAAAAATTGAGGAATAAAGAAAGTTATCTAGTTATTCGTATCTGATAATTTCCTTAACCACAATTAGATGCTTACCAATTCAATTTGTTATATACAGTAATTGATTTGTTAAGTGAATCCTTTGTGATCAAAGATACTAATTAGCTAGTTCACTTAACATTTACTAATAAGTACCCCCAAATCTAGCAAGGGTTAAATTATAATGAAAAGAGGCTGGGCATGGTGGCGCACGCTTGTAATCCCAGCATTTGGGAGGCTGAGACCAGAGGATCCGGGTTCGCAGCCAGCCTCAGCTACCTAGTGAGGCCCTCCGCAACTTAGTGAGACCTGGTTTCAAAATAAAGAATAAAAAAAATAGGGCTGGGGGTATAGCTCGGAGGTAGAACGCCCCTGAGTTCAACCCCCAGTGCCGCAAAAAAAAAAAAAATAAGGATTAAAATAGGGCTGGGGGTATAGCTCGAAGGTAGAAAGCCCCTGAGTTCAATCCCCAGTACCGCCAAAAAAAAAAAAGAAAAGAGATATTAGAAACCATTGAGTCAAGCGGGTGTGGTGGCGCAAGCTTGTAATCCCAGTATTTGGGAGGCTGAGACAGGAGGATTGCAGGTTCACGGCCAGCCTCAGCTACTTAGTGAGGCCCTCTGCAACTTAGTGAGACCCTGTTTCAAAATAAAGAATAAAAAATAAGACTGTGGATGTAGCTTGGAGGTAGAATGCTTTTGAGTTCAATCCTCGGTACCGAAAAAAAAAAAAAGACACCATTGAGCCAAATTCCTCATTTTACAGAAAAGGAAATAGAAGCCTAGAATGGCTAAAGGACCAGGCTCCACACATAAATGGTTACTAGCAGACCTAAAAAAAATATTTCATTATTTCTATTCATTTAAATATCTAGTGTGAAGCCGAGTGTGGTGGCACATGCTTGTAATCCCAGCATTCGGGAGGCTGAGACTGGAGGATCCGGGTTCGCAGCCAGCCTCAGCTACCTAGTAAGGCACTCTGCAACTTAGTGAGACCCTGTTTCAAAATAAAGAATAAACAAAAAAACAAAAAAAAAAAAATAGGACTGGGGATGTAGCTCGGAGGTAGGATGCTACTGGGTTCCATCCCCAGTACCGCAAAAAAAATAAATGAATATCTACTGTGAGCTGGGGTAGTAGTGCATGCTTGTAATCTGAGTACTTAGGAGGCTGACGACAAGAGGTTCGTGGCCAGCCTCAGCAACTTAGTGAGGCTGTCAGCAACATAATGAGACCCTGTGTTTCAAATTAAAAAACAAAATAGGGCTGGGGGTGTAGCTCGGAAAAAAAATTAATCTCTTAATACACTTGACTAAAATAGAACATCCTGAGATAGCCTGAAAGGGTTAACGTGCACAGTTAAACACAGTATGTATGTATGCATGCATGCACACACACACACACACACACACACTGCCTCTTGAGTACAAAAGCAAAAAGATAAAAATACTAGTTTTCATTCTATTTTTTTTTTTGGTACTGGGGATTAAACTCAGGGACATTCTCTTCTGAGCTACACTCCACTTCTATTTTAGTTTTATTTTGAAAGTCTTGCTAGGTTGATGAGACTCTGCTTGCTGTTCTCAAACCTGCAATCCTCCCATCTCAGCCCCTCAAGTACTAGGAACACAGGACTGCACCGCATGCCCAGCTAGTTTTCTTTCTTTTGTGGTACTGGAGATTGAACCCGGGAGAATTCTACCTCTGAGCTATATCTCTAGTCCTTGTTATTTTTTGTCTTTGAAACAAGAGTCTCACTAAATTGCTGAGGCTGGCCTCAAACCTGTAATCTTCCAAGTACTGGGATTATAGGTGTGCACTACTATGGCGCCAGCAAAATACTAGTGTTCAAAGTAGATGAGAAAACAATCAGAAAGCATTCTTTTCTGTTTAATATTTAAAAAAAAATACATATTGCATATATGTTAAAAGTCAATATAAAGACTTCAAAAATATTTTCATTTAAAATATATTCTGAAGCCAGGCATGGTGGCGCACGCTTGTAATCCCTAGTACTTGGGAGGCTGAGACAGGAGGATCCGGGTTCGAGGACATCCTCAGCTACTTAGTGAGGTCCTCCACAACTTAGTGAGACCCTGTTTCAAAATAAAGAATAAAAAATCGGGCTGGGGCTGTAGCTCAGAGGTAGAATGCCCCTGGGTTCAATCCCCAGTTACCCCCCCCCCAAAAATATATATATTCTGATCGGCATCTTCTATTACTTAATTTCTATACTCCATACTCTTTATCCTTGTGATTATACCAGTAGTTCACTGAGAAGTTACTCAAGCTGACCAATCTCATACCCAGTGTATGTGAAAACACTGTAGAATGTCTAATTAGAGATTAAGATTTTACTCTGAAGTCATCACCTCCTAGGGTACATATATGTTTTACTGAAACAAAATACTTTCTGTGATAAGGTACAAAGTAAACTTCTGATCAGCTGTCACTGAAAATAAGGATAAATCTTGATTACACTTTCATTTTGTAATTGGAAAGCTATTCTGTCTTATCTTCACAGTCAGGTAATGTTTTGACATTAGTAGCATGATCTCTTGGGTTTTTTCACATGAAAATTCCCCTAAACCTAGTTAGATGCTCACAACTCTTGACTCTTACTTTGGTAGTTAGAATTGGTCCCGGGGTGGTTCTCCAGGACATACTTCTTCAGAGCAGTGGTAGAGCAGGTCTTCGGCTCATTCATGGCAGCAATGGCAGACAAGATTGCATATTCCATCAGGCTTCCACCAAGCAGGGGCTTCTCCCCTGATTTCTTCAGCTGTTTTCCAAGGAGGAAGAGAAAAGCATCAAGACAACACTCTCCCAAAGCAGGTCAAGACAAGACTCCTCTGCACCAGGTGGGTCGGAGTTCCTGCATTAGCACAGATATGTTTTACAATAAATTGTCAGGTTAGGGACTTTCTCTTCCCATTCACCAGGTATTCAATCTAACTGAGAAGTCCCAACCCTTTATGGATATTTTCTCCTCCTCTTTACCCCTCCCCATCTACCCTAATTAAGCCACAACCTAACAAAAAGATACTGACAGCTCTACCCCAATAAGCAGGTTAACTTGCTCTGTTCCCAAATTAGAAATTGCTAGGCTTCCAAAAAACTAATACTCTTTTGAAATTATTTCCTTTTACTGAATCTGAAAAATAAAGTTTTTTTTTTTTTTTTTTTTGCGGTACTGGGGATTGAACTCAGGGGCATTCTACCTCCGAGCCATACCCCCAGCCCTATTTTTTATTCTTTATTTTGAAACCGAGTCTCACTAAGTTGTGGAGTGCCTCACTAGGTAGCTGAGGCTGGCCTCGAACCCGGAACCTCCGGTCTAAGCCTCCCGAATGCTGGGATTACAAGCGTGCGCCACCATGCCCGGCAAAAAATAAAGTGTTTTTAATACTACAAGGAGAATATATTTATCATACAACAGAAAATTACATAGCATATTTCAAGTCTGAAAAGCTGAGGAACTAAGATTAGCACCAGTAAGTAAAACAGGAAAAGAAGAAATTAGGAATACTCTACAAGTTTTGTTTTTGTTTTGGGGTACTAGAGATTGAAGCTAGAAGCATTCTACCTCCAAGGTACTCCCCGAGACCTTTTTAGTTTTTGTTTTAAAACAAGGTCGTTGCTGAGGCTGGCCTTGAACCTGAGATCTTCCTGTCTCAGTCTAATACTGGGATTACAGCCACGTACCACTGGCCTGGCTTATAATGCGTGTATATATATTTTTTCCAGTACTGAAGATTGAGCCCAGAAGTATTCTGCCTCCAAGCTACACTTCTAGCCCTAATTTTATTCTTTATTTAAATAGGGTCTCGCTAAGCTCCAGAGGGCCTCACTAAGTAGCTGAGGCTGGCCGTCAATCTGTTATCCGCCTGTCTCAGTCTCTCAAGTATGTACTGGGATTATAGGCATGCACAACCGGCATAATACTGATTTTTAAAAAATGGTCCATAAACCCCTGGAGATTCCTCAGATACTTTTAGAGGTTCTTTTTTTTTTTTTTTTTTTTTTTTTGCAGTACTGAGGATTGAACTCAAGGGCGTTCTACCTCTGAGCTATACCCCCAAGCCCTATTTTTTATTCTTTATTTTGAAACCGAGTCTCACTAAGTTGCAGAGTGCCTCACTAGGTAACTGAGGCTGGCCGTGAACTCGGATCCTCCGGTCTCAGCCTCCCGAATGCTAGGATTACAAGCGTGCGCCACCACGCCCGGCTCTTTCAGAGGCTCTGAAAGGTAAAAACTATCTCCACAATGAAATGAGCATGTGATTGCCTTTTTTACTGTGTTGACACTTGCACTGATGGTGCAAAAGCAACAGTTAGTAAAACTGCTGCCACAATGTACCACAAACCAAGGAGGCACAAAAATCTACAAGTGGTTACTATCTTCTTCATTGACATATAATTATGATTAAAAGAAAAGAAAAAAAAAAAAAAGAAAGGTAGATGGTGGTGCACACCTGAAATCCTAGTACTTGGAAAGCTGAAACAGGAGGATCACAGGTTCAAGACCAACCTCAGCAACCTAGAGAGGCCCTCTGTAACTTAGTGGGGCCCTGTTTGAAATAAAAAAATAAAATAGAGGGCTGGAGCCGGGTATGGTGGCGCACGCTTGTAATCTCAGTACTTGGGAGGCTGAGACCAGAGGATCCAGGTTCGTGGCCAGCCTCAGCTACTTAGCAAGGCCCGCCGCAATTTAGTGAGACCCTGTTTCAAAATAAAGAATAAAAATAGCTCTGGAGGTGTAGTTCAGAGGTAGAATGCCCGTGGGTTCAATCCCCAGTACCAAAAAAGATACCTGTTTCACTTAGGAAAGCCCTGGATGAAGTAGTAACAATTATTTTATTTAAATCTCAACCTCTGCCGGGTGTGGTGGCGCAGGCTTGTAATCCCAGCACTTGGGAGGCTGAAACCAGAGGATCCGGGTTCGAGGCCAGCCTCAGCTACCTAAGTGAGGCACTACGCAACATAGTAAGACCCTGTTTCAAAATAAAGAATAAAAAATAGGGTTGAGGTATAGCTCGGAGGTAGACTGTCCCTGAGTTCAATCCCCAGTACCACAAAAAATAAATTAAATAAATAAATCTCAACCTCTGCCAGGCGTGGTATCCCACGCTTGCAATCCTAGTACTTGAGAGGCTTAGACAGGAGGGTCACAGGATTCAGGATAGCCTCATCTACTTAGTGAAGCTATCCACAACTTAGTGAGACCCTGTTTCAAAGTAAAGAATTAAAAATGGGAAGCTGGGCATGGTGGCTCACACTTGTAAACCCAGCATTTGGGAGGCTGAGACTGGTGGATCCAGGTTCATGGCCAGTCTCAGCTATCTAGTGAGTCACTCCGCAACTTAGCAACTTAGTGAGAATCTGTTTCAAAATAAAGAATATAAAAAAAAAAATTGGGCTAGGAGTATAGCTCAGAGGTAGAATGCCCAAGTTCAATCCCCAGTACTGCCAAAAAAACAAAAAAAAAAAAATAAAAAAAAATGGGGCTGGGTACATGTAGCTCAGAGGTAGAGAATGCCCCTGGGTTCAATCCCAAGTATGGCAAAAAAAAAAAAAAAAAAAAAGCCCCCAAAAACCTCAATCTCTGAGTGCATGTTTTTTTTAAATATTTTATGGGAAGAAATAGGAAGAATGCAAAAAGCACATCTGCTACATATAGAGGCATGGTAGTGGCCTTAGGGAAAAGCACCTGTGTGAACTGTGAGCTAAACTAGCTACATGTTTATGGGATACTCTACTTGAACAACTGGAAACTAAACAATGGTTATTCAGACCTGGGAATGGGGTAGACATGAATCTTGTAAATGAATTAAGTGAGCTGGTCACCTCAAGAAAAAGAACAGTATTTGCTGACAATGGCAAAATCCAACCTTTCAAGAGAAAATATTTATTTATATTTTGTGGTACTGGGGATTGAACTCAGGGGCATTCTACGTCTGAGCTACATCCCTTACCCTTTTTATTTTGAAACAGAAT
This sequence comes from Graphiurus murinus, assembly GCA_004027655.1. Taxonomy (NCBI): domain Eukaryota; kingdom Metazoa; phylum Chordata; class Mammalia; order Rodentia; family Gliridae; genus Graphiurus; species Graphiurus murinus. Next base: position 48,767 of record PVLC010002840.1, on the reverse strand, counting down.
CTCATTAAAATTATGTGCTGGCCTTGAACCTGCAATACTCCTGTCTTAGCTTCCCAAATACCTGGATTATAGGGCTGGACCACTGCACCTAGCAACTGTTATTTTTTTTTTTTTTTGCGGTACTAGGGATTGAACTCAGGGACATTCTACCTCTGAGCTATACCCCCAGCCCTATTTTATATTCTTTATTTTGAAACTGAGTCTCACTAGGTTGCAGAGTGCCTCACTAGGTAGCTGAGGCTGGCAGCAAACCCGGATCCTCTGGTCTCAGCCTCCCGAATGCTGGGATTACAAGCGTGCGCCACCACGCCCAGCTGCAACTGTTATTTTTAAATAAAGGAATATTTTTAAATTTCCTTAGTTAAACAAAAACTCTTTGGGGTCCTCAATAAATTTTTTTTTTTGGTGGTACTAGGGGATTTGAATCCGGAGGCACTGTACCTATAAGCTATAAACTACGCCCTGAGCCCGATTTTATTTCTTATTTGGAAACAAAGTCTCACTAGGTTGCTGAGAACCTTGCCAAGTTGCTGAGGCTGGCCTGGAACCTGGGATTCTCCTGTCTCAGCCTCCCAAGTACTGGGATTATAGGCATGCACCACTACACCCAGCTCCTCAATAAATTTTTAGATTAAGAACTTGTCTAGCAGTCAGGCGTGGTGGCGAACGCTTGTAATTCTAGTACTTGGGAGGCCAAGAAAGGAGGGTTACAGGTTCGTGGCCAGCCTCTGCTGCTTAGTGAGGCTCTCTGCAACTTAGTGAAACCCTGTTTCAAAATAAGGAATAAAAAATAGGACTGGGCTTGCAGCTCGGAGGTAGAATGCCCCTGGGTTCAATCCCCAGCACCACACACACACAAAAAGAACTTGTCAAGTACTTGAGAAGCTGAGATGGGAGGATCTCAGGTTCAAGGACAGCCTCAACAAGTAATGAGACCCTCAGAAACATGGTGAGACCCTGTTCAAAACAACAACAAAAAAGCCAGGTGTGGTGGCGCAAGATGGTAATCCCAGTACTTGGGAGGCTGAGACAGGAGGATCACAGGTTCGCAGCCAGCCTCAGCAACTTAGTGAGACCCTGTTTCAAAATGAAAGAATAAAAAAAATCAGGCTAACGGCGTAGCTCAGAAGTATAATGCTCCTGGGTTCCACCCCAGTACCCCCACTCCACACAGACTAAAATAAAATAATAAATAAATAAATAGGACTGGGGGAGTTAGCTCTTAGGTAGAATGCCCCTGGCTTCAACCCCCAGTACCACCAAAAAAAAAAAAAAAAGAAACAAAAAAAACCCCTTGTCTATAACCAATCTTTTGTTCTCTAACCTGGAATGTTCCCGAAGCACCTTTGCCAGTTATTTGTTCTAACTGGCCTCTCTCTACTGCTCTCTGCAGAGCATTCTTCAATAGCTGAGGCCTGCAGAAAAAAAAAACAAATCAATTAGAGAAAATTTAAAGAAATAAACCCAGGGTTATTCCCAGATCTACAGTTCTGATATTCTCTCTCTCTCTCTCCCCCTCGCTCCCTCCCTGCCTCCCCATCCATCTCTGTCTCTATGTATGTATGTATTACTTTTGTTAAAATGGACAAAAAAAAGTAGTACCAAACTGCTGGCATCCTCAACAAGAGGTATTCTTTTTTTTTTTTTTTTCCAAGCAAAGTCATTACCTGTACATACGGAACCATGTACTCATACAGAACCAAATTTCAAGCTGCCAGGGTACTCTAAAAACCAATTCTTAGCTGGGCGTAGTGGCACACGCTTGTAATCCCAGCATTTGGGAGGCTGAGACAGGAGGATCCGGGTTTGCAGCCAACCTCAACTACCTAGTGAGGCAATCCACAACTGAGTGAGACCCTGTTTCAAAATAAAGAATAAAAAATAGGGCTGGGGGTATAGCTCGGAGGTAGAATGCCCCTGAATTCAATCCCCAGTACCACAATAAATAAACAAATAAATAAATAAAAATAAAAACCAATTCTTAATTTCCACTGGATTACAATAGTGACAAGCATGAGTAATCAAGAAAAGGATGGATATCCTTGTTTTATTTTGTTTTTGAGATGGAGTTTCACTATATTGCCCATAGGTTTTGGTTGGTCTTACCTACAAATGCAATATGTGAGTCATGTTAGAATATTGTCTTAATAAAAATAGCTGTGAAAAGTCATTCTGGCCGGGTGTGGTGGCACACACTTATAATCCTAGTACTTGGGAGGCTGAGACAGGAGGATTGCAGGTTCGAGGACAGCCTCAGCAAGTAGTGAGACTCATCAACCTATCGAGAACCTGTTTCCAAATAAAAGTAAAATAGGTCTGGGGGTATACCTCAGAGATAGAACGCCCCTGGGTTCAATCCCTAGTACTGCAAAAAAAAAAAAAAAAAAAAAAAGAAAGAAAGCACATCCTCTTTCTCCTAGTTTCTGATTTGCTCTTTGAGAAATGGCTAGATACCCTTAGCAGGGAGAAAGTTTTTCTGTAAGCAGCTGGGGACAGCTGTACAAGGACTAAGTATAAGATATTAAGGAATTACTAATTTTGTTAGAAATGTTAGTTAGTATGAGCCAGGCGTGGTGGCGCACACTTGTAATCCCAGCATTCAGGAGGCTGAGACCGGATCCGGGTTCGTGGCCAGCCTCAGCTACCTAGTGAGGCACTCTGCAACTTAGTGAGACTCGGTTTCAAAATAAAGAATAATAAAAAAAATAGGGCTTGGGGGTATAGCTCGGAGGTAGAATGCCCCTGAGTTCAATCCCCAGTACCGCAAAAAGAAAAAAGAAATGTTAGTATGAGAGCCGGGCATGGTGGCGCATGCTTGTAATCCCAGTACTTGGGAAGCTGAGAACAGAGGATCCAGTTTGCTGCCAGGCTTAGCTGCTTAGTGAGGCCCTCTGCAACTTAGTGAGACCCTATTTCCAAATAAAGAATAAAAAAATAGGGCTGGGGCTGTAGCTTGGAGGTAGAATGCCCCCAGGTTCCATCCTCAGTACCACACACACACACAAAAAAAAAAAAAAAAAAAAAAAGAAAGAAAGATTAGTATGATGGTTATATTTTTGTGCTTGTTTGAAAACGTCCAAAAATTACATGCATATAAAGTAGTAAGGGCTCCTTCCACCATGTGAAAGTACAAGCTGGCAGCCTGCAGCTTGGAAGGGGGCCCTTACAAACCACACTGGCATCCTGATCTGACTTCCAGCCTCTAGAGCAGTGAGAACAAATGTATCCTGTTTATAAGCCAAAATTATAGTCAAGCACCACAGGCCTATGATGATCATCTTAGAGTAAAAACTTGATGTAAGTGGGGTGTGGTAGCACCCAATTATAATCCCAGTACTTGGGAGGTTGACAGGAGGATGGTAGATTTGCAGCCAGCCTCGGCAACTTAGGTCGTGTTTTAAGATAAAAAATAAGAAATAGGGCTGGGGGTGTAGCTGGGAGGTAGAATATTCCTGAGTTCAATCCCTAGAACCACCAAAAACAAACAAAAATACTTGAAGTAAAGGAATCAGCAAAGTGGTTAATGGTAGAAAACCTTTCAGGCAAAGGGAATAGCAAATGTAAAGGCTCTGATGGCAATGAAAAAAGAGCAAGAAGCAGATTAGGTCAGAGAAGAAATGGGCCTCTGGTGCTTTATTGGCTATTTTAACTGAGGGGGTCAGGAAGTCGTAAGATTTGAGTAGGAGGTGATATGATCTAACTTTTTTTTTTTTCATTGTATTGAGGATTGAACTCAAGGGTGATCTATCTCTGAACTATACGCCCAGCCCTTTTTATTTTTATTCAGTACTGGGAATTGAACCCATGTGCATTCTACCTCTGAGTTACACCTTGAGCCCTTATTATTTTTATTTCTGTGTGTGCATGTGCACAGGTTTTGGGAATGGAATCCAGTGGCATTCTACTACTGAGCTAGACCCTCAGTCCTATTTTATTATTTATTTTGAAACAGGGTATCTTTAAGTTTCTGAGGGCCTTGCTAAGTTGTTGGGGCTGGCCACAAACCTGTGATCCTCCTATCTCAGCTTCCCACGTACTAGGATTACAGATGTGCCCACCACACCTGGCCCCTTACTATTTTTTATTTTGAAACAGAGTCTCCTTGAGTTGCTAAGGTTGGCCTCCTCCTGTCTCAGCCTCCCAAATACTAGGATTCCAGGCAGGGCCCACCACACCCAACTCCTTTTGTTTTTTATTTTGAAACAGGGTCTTGCCAGGTTACTGTGTGCTCTGGCCTCAAACCTGAGCTCCTCCTGTTTCAGCCTTCCAAAGACTGGTACTACAGGTATGTGCCACTGCACCTGGCTCTAAATGTGCGTGTGCGTGCGTGCGTGTGTGTGTGTGTGTGTGTAGCACACACTTTTTCATGTCATTACTATACAGTATTAAAACTACTTATATAACATTTATATTATATAAGGTACTGTAAGTAATCTAGATTAAAATATACAGGAGGATGCACACTGGTTACATGTAAATCCTATACCATTTGTGTAAGGGACTTGAGTGTTTGTAGAATTTGGTATCAAGGGAGGTCCTGAAACCAATTCCTGATAAATACTAAGTAGATAATATTGTATCAAGACCTTTTATTAAAAAAAATGTGGTTTAGGTTTCAAAATATCTATAAATTGTGATATGAAAAGAAAAGCATAATGGGGCAGAAAGAAAAAAAAAAAGCCACAAAAAGAGGTTTCATTCATACCTCAGTTAAATGGAATCCTTCTTGAATATTTAATCTATCTCCTTTCTCAGGGAAAGGGACTAAGGGAATAATACATCATGTTTTAAAGTCCAGACCAATGACTAATACCTGATGTCCACTCTGAGCTTAGGGTAATACTGCGACACGTATTTCCTGATGAGACTGTAAGAAGCTTCTTTAGGTTCACAAAGGCGAGTAAAGGCCAGTGGGAGGATATCCTCCAATTTTACTTGAGGCTCTGGTTCCACAGCAGAGCTCCTCTTCTGAAATATATCAAAATTCATGATTATATAATATAGAGCTTTCAATCCATATACTTTTTGTGTGTGTGTGGTACTGGAGATTGAACCCAGAGGCATTCTGTCTCTGAGATACATTCCAGCCTTATCTTTTATTCTTTATTTGGAAATAGGGTCTCACTAAGTTGTGGAGGGCCTCACTAAGTAGCTGAGGCTGTCCTCAAACCTGGATCTTCCTGTCTCAGCCTCCCAAGTACTGGGATTACAATCGTGCATCACCACGCCCAGCTCCTATCTTTTATTTTGAAATAGGATCTCATTAAGTTGCGAAGGGCCTCACTAAGTTGCTGAGGCTGTCCTCAAACCTGTGATCCTCCTTTCTCAGTCTCCCAGGTACTGGGATTACAAGAGTGCACAACCACACCTGGCTCAATTCACATACTTTTATATAGATAACTCAAGGGTTTTCCTCAGGTGACTAATAAATCAACTGGTAAACGGAGAACTACCATTTTTTCAAAAATAAGTCATACCATATAGTGGGGTAAATGTCACGTGTAGATTTTCTTTCAGATAAAATTTCAAATTGAGTTAAAAATATACATAAAAGTAAGGAATGATAGACTTTAAAGTTCTTAATTCATTCTTAGCTTTCAATAACAAAGTATGAGGTACAGCATTTTAGCACTACACAAAAATTCATTTTCAAAGTGTTAGAAAATTCTATCAAGTCTAGCCGGGCGTGGTGGTGCACGCTTGTAATCCCAGCATTCAGGAGGCTGAGACCAGAGGATCCAGGTTCGCGGCCAGCCTCAGCTACCTAGTGAGGCACTCTGCAACTTAGTGAGACTCAGCTTCAAAATAAAGAATAAAAAATAGGGCTGGGGGTATAGCTCGGAGGGAGAACGCCCCGAGTTCAATCTCCAGTACCACACAACAAAGAAAATTCTATAAAGTCTAAACATTTTCAGAGCTGTAAAAATAAAGGTACAAGGGGATTAAGTACTGACACAGATGAAATGCTAGGCATTTCACATTATTATTGTAGAAATACTTTATATAAATGAAAATTATTGTATTTTAGAGCAGGAAGTATTTACAAAAAAGAGAAGAAAAATTGGTTCTGAGTATAATTTGGGGGTCTAGTTCAGGGTAAAAATGTACTTGCATACTTCCTCTAGTTTAAAACATATCTCATACCCAGGCATGGTGGCATGCGCTTGTAATCCCTGCTCTTGGGAGGTTGAGACAGGAGGATTGCAGGTTTGCGGCCAGCCTCGGCAACTTAGTGAGGCCCTCCACAACTTAGTGAGACCCTGTTTCAAAATAAAGAATAAAAAAAATAGGGATGGGGGTGTAGTTTGGAGGTAGGCCTCTGGGTTCAATCCCAGGACCGCACACACACAAACAAAACAAAACAAAACAAAACAAACCTCCCCCCCATATCTCACAAAAAGCAGTATAATTCATACAGCTCCCTAAAATTCAATATAAGGCACTTAATACCATAGGCTTAACTGGTTTGGAGAGCATGAATTTGCACCCTGATTATTCTACTCACAAGCTGGGGAGATTAATCATCATCTTTCTAGGCCTTAGTGGAAAGACTTTACATAGTGCTGGGCACACAGTAAGAACTCCATAAACGCTATTTTTTTTTTTTTTTGCGGTACTGGGGATTGAACCCAGGGGCATTCTACCTCCAAGCTACACCCCCAGTCCTATTTTTTATTCTTTATTTTGAAACAGGGTCTCACTAAGTTGTGGAGTGTCTCACTAGGTAGCTGAGGCTGGCCGTGAACCCAGATCCTCTGGTCTCAGCCTTCCAAATGCTGGGATTACAAGTGTGCACCACCACACCCGGCTCCATAAGTGCTATTTTTAGTAGCAGTAATTATATTCCAGTGCTCAAATTCTGGTACAGACTTACCTTTCTGTTTCTGGATTTCTGAAGCGTTTTTCTTGATTTCTGGACCACAACAAAACTTCCAGATGCACCTTTTCCTTTTACCTAAAGTAAATTTTTATTTAAGATTATTCCAGGATTCATGTTTATAATTTTACACTAGACTGAGAATTACAGAGCATAATACTAGAGATAACACAAAGTGCTGTTTAACTTTTCAGAGACAAAAGAACAATGGAAAAAGTCAAAACATTTGAGATAGAATCTTAGTTATGGAGCCGGGCGTGGCGGCGCACACTTGTAATCCCAGCATTCGGGAGGCTGAGACCGGAGGATCCGGGTGTTTGCGGCCAGCCTCAGCTACCTAGTGAGGCACTCCGCAACTTAATGAGACTTGGTTTCAAAATAAAGAATAAAAAATAGGGCTGGGGTATAGCTCGGAGGTAGAATGCCCCTGAGTTCAATCCCTAGTACCGCAAAAAAAAAAAAAAAGAATCTTAGTTATGGTATCATCTAATTTTGCAATACTGGACAACTCAACCCTCTGAGCTTTTGTTTCCACGACTACAAAACTGGGGAAGAATATGATACAGCATTAAATAATTTACTATAAGCTTTCAAAAAGACAAAACAGAGTAAATGAGAAAACTCCTCACTGTCCTGGAAGGAAGACAGCTCCATGGCAAGTTTACACCCTTACTGGTCTCAGGCTACAATGCTTCCTTATATATAGTTTACTAGTTACAGATTGCAGATTTTACTTCTTATGCAAAAGGTTAGCTACTGATTAGCTTTTTTTTTTTTTTGTACTGGGGATTGAACCCAGGGGCATTCTACTTCTGAGCTATTTTATTTTTTAATTTGAAACAGGGTCTCACAAAGTTGCTGAGACTGGTCTCAAACCTGTGATCATACTGGTACTAGGGATTGAACCCAGTGGTATTCTGCCACTGAGCTACAACTCCAGCTATTTTGTATTTCTTTCTTTTGGTATGGGGAGAAACCAGGGGTTTCTACCTCAGAGTTACACCCCCACTCCCCACCCCTTTTTATTTTTAAACAGGTTCTCACTAAGTTACTACGTGCTGGCCTCAAACCTGTGATCCTGCTTTTTCTGGGACTGTGTCACCATGCCCAGTCAATCAAACTAATAATGAAAATTTTTTTTTTTTTTTTTTGGTACTGGGGATTGAACTCAGGAGCATTCTACCTCCGAGCTACACCCCCAGCGCTATTTTTTATTCTTTATTTTGAAACAGGGCCTCACTAAGTAGCTGAAGCTGGCCGTCAACCTGGATCCTCCAGTCTCAGCCTCCCAAATGCTGGGATTACAAGCGTGCGCCACCATGCCCAGTAACAATTATTTTAAAGGCTATTTAAATACCAGTTTTACAACGTTTTTTCCCCTTGGTGGTACTAAGGATTGAACCCAGGAGCACTCTACTACTGAATATACCCCGAGCCCATTTTTATTTTGAGATAGAATCTCACTATATTGTCCAGGGTGACCTCTAATTTTGCAATCCTTCTGCCTCAAGTCTTCAGAGTCACTGGGATTATAGGCATGTTGTTACATGCCTGGCAGTTTTACATTTTTAGAAAGTTAGATTATAAGCTCCACTCAGCAGGAATCTTTTATTCACAGGTGGCCCTGTAAGTACTTGCACATAGGAGACACTCAATATATATTTAGAATTATATGCTTAGCGGAAGTTCCTAACCAGACTTTAGATGCCAGAGTGACAGAGAATTCTATAGTAAGCAAACAGTGCAAAAAGTTAAAGAAAAAAGGTTAACGGAACTCTGGGAATGTGGTGAACCAGGTTTGTTTGTTTTTTTAATATACTTTTATTGGTATACTGTAATTATACACCATAATGAGGTTCAGAGTGATAGGAACATACAAATACACAGCATTTCATATGTTTCCCTCTGGATCCCCCCCACTCCCTAACCTTCCCCATATACCATGTTATTGAGATTGGTATTGATAATTTCATATGGTGAACTAGGTCCTAAAAACCATCTTTGAACCAGATGTGGTGATGCACACTTGTAATCCTAGTACTTGGGATGATGAGACAGGAGGATTCATAGGTCTGAAGCCAGCCTTAGCAACTCAGCAAAGCGCTCCATAATTTAGTGAGATCCTGTTTCAAAATAAAAACTAGGACTGGAGGTGTAGTTCAGAAGTAAAATGCCCCTGGGTTCAATCCTTAGTACCACACATACATGAAAAAACTTGCTATTCTTATGGTACTGTGGTAGCTATTTTATTTCTCTGGGTCTCTGAACAGGATTAGATAAGATAAAGTCCATTGTAGCCTTGGATTGTGAAGACTTTTTTTTGCAGCACTAGGAACTGAACCTAGGCCCTTATGCATGGTTAGGCAAATACTCTACACCTGAGTTACATTCCCAGCCCAAATTACCTTACTTCCAGTAACTGTGTAATACCTGTTTTATTACTCCTCTATTTAATTCTCTTTTCAGGGCTTGTTTAAGAAGATACCCTCTTCTCTCCAGCTCCAGAGAAGGGTACTTATGGATGATATATTTTCGAATAGCAACCACTGATGCACCACTCTTCTGGAAGCATGCCTAGAAAACAAATTTATCAAACCATACACATTACTTTAAACTATTTTTTATGAGAGAACTTGACACATAGTTACAAAGCAAATTATTTATTTCAGATAATTTCAGTTTATACTGGCTGTGGAGAAATGCACAATTATTAAAGTATTTTTGCAACAAATTTAAATAGTTCAAAAACACATGAACAACTTTTTGTGTATTAATAACCTCTTTCCATTTTAATTCTATTCTGTATTTAGGAGACAGATCTTTAGCAACAAAATGAGGAAGGTAGAACATTTCCATTGTTTATAAGATTACAGGTCTTGCGCCCATTTTAGGGAGGGAGTTTTGGCACCATGGAACCAATATTTCTTTGCAGGCTTTCCAAGAATGTAGGCAGAAAAAGAAAGCAGGCATATAATTGGGCTTATGAGGGCAAAGTTTTTTTGTTTTGTTTGTTTTTGGGTTTTTTTGGGGTACTGGGGATTGAACTCAGGGGCATTCTACCTCCAAGCTATATCCCCAGTCCTATTTTATTCTTTATTTTGAAACCGAGTCTCACTAAATTGCGGAGTGCCTGACTAGGTAGCTGAAGCTGGCCGCGAACCTGGATCCTCCAGTCTCAGCCTCCTGAATGCTGGGATTACAAGCACGCGCCACCACGCCCAGCTGAGGGAAAAGTTTTAAGGGGAGTTTTTTTTTTTTTTTTTTTTTTTTGGCGGTACTGGGGATTGAACTCAGGGGCATTCTACCTCCGAGCTATACCCCCAGCCCTATTTTTTATTCTTTATTTTGAAACAGGGTCTCACTAAGTTGCGGAGGGCCTCACTAGGTAGCTGAGGCTGGCCGCGAACCCGGATCCTCCTGTCTCAGCCTCCCGAATGCTGGGATTACAAGCGTGCACCACCACGCCCGGCTTAAGGGGAGTTTTGAGTAACAATGAAGGTATGCTATTAAAATTTAAAGAGGTTCTTCATTTCCATCTTATTTACCTATACTCTCATAGAAGAACTAAGTCCCTCATTTGTCACGAAAACAGAAAATGTTTAAATTTTTTCAAATGCTTTAAATTTTGAACACCCAGAAGCAGTATCTATTATTTATCCACCAATTTTGTGCTACCACTGTCTATAAACTGAATGTAGTACTTATTCATTTTCACTGGATAAGGACCTAAGTTAATTCATATATTCTGTGAACCAAGATGAACCAGAAAAGATTGCACAACACAAAACAAGTCAATATAGGTCACCTAATGCCAAGTAAATGTCTCTGAACTATTAACAATCTATTGAAGTTTACCCAATCTGGTAAGAAAATATACAGGAAAGAAAATCAAGCAGAAAAGAATTCTGTAATGCTAAAACAAACCCTTGCTCCACCAAACTGACAATGAGATAGAGGTAGACATTAGGACTTCTATCTGACATAGAAAAGAGTATCAGTGGTCCAAAATCCTGATCTGTTATACTACATGTGGAATACAACTATATATTATACAAATTAAAATTCTGTAATTTATTCAAAGACAATCATATTCTATATAGGTCAAATTTTATTACTCTAATTTTTTTACTGTTTTTATTTTTATTTTATTTTTTTGGGCGGTACCAGGGATTGAACCCAGAGCATTCTACCTCTGAGCTACCTCCCCAGCCCTATTTTTTATTCTTTATTTTGAAACAGGGTCTCGCTTAGTTGTGGAGGGCATAAGTAGCTGAGGCTGGCCGCTAACCTGGATCGTGTCTCAGCCTTTTTTAATTTTAATTTTTTTGTGGCACTGGGGATTGAACCCAGGGACATTCTACCTCCAAGCTACACCCCCAACACTATTTTTATTCTTTATTTTGCAACAGGGTCTCATTAATTTGCTGAGGGCCGAAGTAGCTGAGGCTGGCTGCAAACCTGTGATCTTCCTGTCGCAGCCTCCCAAGTACTGGGATTACAAGCATGCGTCACCACGCCCAGCTCTTTTTTACTATTTTAAAATGTTAGTACTTTCTTTTTTTTTTTTTTGTGATGCTGGAGACTGAACCCAGGAGCATTCTCTCTCCCAGCTATAACCCCCAGCGTTATTTTATTTTTTTACTTGGAAACAGGGTCTTGCTAAATTGTTGAGGCTGGCTTTGAACCTGCGATCTTCCTGTCTTAGCCTCCCAAGTACTGAGATTACAAGTGTAATCTCACTACAGTCAAGCTATTTATATCAACAAAGTTTTTCTTTTCAGACAAGGTCTATGTTATTCAGTCTGGTCTTAAACCAGAGTTTGAGTGATCCTCCTACCTCAGTCTCCCAAGTAGCTGGAACTACAGGTTCACACCACTATGCCTAGGTTCAAAAAAGTTTTCTTAGGGAACTGAGAGCCTATGAAATCTTGAAGAAGGGGAGAGGTCTGATGACAAACCCTTTCTCAGCTTTTTTTTTTTTTTTTTTTTTGGTACTGAGGACTGAACCCAGGGTTTGCTCTACCACTGAGCTACACCCCCAGCACTTTTTATTTACTTGTGTGTGTGTCTGTGCGCGCGCACGCTCTCACATGTGTCTGTTACTAGGATTAAACCCAGAGGCATTCTACCTCTGAGTTACACCCCAGCCCTTTTTATTTATTTTTTTGTGGTACTGGGAATCAAACCCAGGGGCATTCTACCTCCACGATACATCCCCAGCCCTATTTTATCTTCATCTAGAAATAGGATCTCGCTATGTTGACAAGAATCTCATTACTTGCTGAGGATGTCCTTGAACATGCGATCCTGTCTCAGTCTCCCAAGTACTGAGATTATAGGTGTGCATGCCCAGCTCTATTTTTTGTTTTAAAAAAGGGTCTGAGTTGCTGAAGCTGGTCTTGAACCTACGATCCTTCTGTCTCAGCCTCCCAAGTACCAGGATTACAGGTGTGCATGACCATACCCAGCTTTTTCAAGCTCATTCTGATATGACAACCAGGTTGTTCCTTTTATGTACACTACTTCTGGTTAAAATGATCTGAATCCTGTTCTCCCCAATCCTAAGACCCTGGCAACAAAGTCCCTGAAATGAGTCTGTTTTAACTCCTCCTATCATTTGATCATGTGAACTAACGCAAAATTAAACAAAGATTAATGCAATATCAGATTAGATGATATACTTAAAAATATTAAAGTAAGAGAGCTATACTTGATGATCACATAAACTGATGAAAGCCAATGGATTATAGTAAAGTCATAAAGCTATAAGGAAGATAAATACTTTGGAATGGATAGGTGATGAAACAAAGAAACAGGCTTTAAGAGGGTATATTAGTTTGGATGTGAAAGATAACCACTATGAATATCAGATGCTCAACTGTACAAATCTTCATTATTGAGCTGGGGGGGGGGGTAGCTCAATGGTAAAATCCTTGTCTAATATGCACCAGGCCCTGAGTTTGAAGCCCAGAACCGCCCCCCCCACACACACACACAGTTATTTCCTTAAGTAACAATTACACTTGTAAATGGAAGAAACCTACCTAAGTCTATGCTATATCAGTAGCTGAGTTGCTTAACTTGGAGAAGGTAGTCCTTAAATGTTTGTTGAACGAATTAACATTTTTAGCCTTCAGATAAGCACTACATTTAATAAACAGAGTAAACAAACTTCTAAAGGTAAGTTAAATACTTGTTACAGGAAATATGATTAAAAAAACAATAGTGCTCACCAAACATGGTATTAAAAAACATGTAAGACACATGATTTTCTAACCTTCTCTCTTAGGAAGCAAAGCACAATTTCTGGTGACATAGTATGCCATTTTCAAATAAACAGAAGATGAGCAGGATAAATCTAAGATGACTGCTTGAAATAAAAACTTGCCTTAATGGCCTCAGTTAGGATCGCATCCATCTTGGGACGTGGGGATGAAGCCATCGGTGTTTGTTTCTGGGCCCTGGCTAGCTGGCTGGCAGAAAGAGTAGCCCAGGAAGGTATCGTTTTTTTCACTTTCTTCTCCTTTTCTTTAGACTGATCTTTCTCACTTTAAAACAAATAACTGTTATTATGCAAGATAAATTCTGCAGAAGAAGGTATTGTTTCATTCACATGGATGTCGTATTTTGGATTCTGAACCTGAGGCTTGAAAATCTTTGGGAAAAAAGTGCACCTATACTGAATATGCAGACTTTTTCCTTATCATTATTCATTCCCTAAACAATACAGTAAAACAGCTGTTTACAAAGCATTTACATTGTACTAGGTAATATGAGTAACCTAGAGATTATTCAAGTATACAGGAAAATGTGCATGGGTTATATGCAAATACTATGCCATTTGATATAAGGGACTTAAATACTGGAAGATTCTTGTATCTGCAGGGTCCCTGGAACCAATTTTCTTCAGATATAGAAGGACAGAAAAAAAAAATCAGAAAGAACAAAAGACCAGAAAAGTTTAAAAATTAATGTTTTGCCAGGTGTGGTGGTGCAAGCCTGTAATCCCAGTACTTGGGAGGCTGAGACAGGAGGATCACAGGTTCAAGGACAACCTCAGCAACTTAGGTCCCTCAGCAACATGATGAGACCCTGTTTTTTTTTTAAAAAAAAAAAAAGGCTGGGGGTGCAGCTCAGAGGTACAATGCCTCTGGGTTCAACCTCTAGTACTACTACTACTACTACTACTACTACTAATGATAATAACAATGGTTTAATTTACTTACACACCAAGGTGCTACTTAAAGTAAGCAAAAACTTACAAAAAGTAACTTAAAAAAAAAAACAAAAAAAAACAGTAGCCGGGCATGGTGGTGCAAACATAATCCCAGTACTTGGGAGGCTGAGACAGGAGGATCCAGGTTCACAGCCAGCCTCAGCTACTTAGTGAGGCTCTCTGCAACTTAGTGAGACCCTGTTTCAAAATAAAGAATAAAAAATAGGGCTGGGGGTGGAGCTTCGAGGTAGAATGCCCCTAGGTTCAATCCCCAGTACCAAAAACAAACAAAAACAAGCCAGTGTATTATAAATTAACTAAAAAGGTATTTTAGGTGCAGGAGAGAGTAGTCACATAAATTATTACTGATATGAAGGCCCCGTACATAAAAGAAATGAGAATTTAAAAATGTGCACTAGTAACCAGTACAACAGATGCAATTTGTATGATAGGAAAAACTCAAGCTCAGAAGTCAGAAAAATAGGTTTCTGAGTTTTATCCAGAACACTTGGTAAAGCTAGTTAGCTGTATGATCTTAATGAGTGATGTCTCAGTTGCCTCAGCTGTAAAATAGTAATATAACACCAACTACTTCACAAGGTATTGTAAGAATTAAGAGAATATAATCATCAAAATAGTTTTGTGAGCCTGAATATTATGCAAACTTTATTCTAAGTAATAACAGTATTCCATTCCTCTAACCAATGCATTAGAACTTTTTTGTGTGTGTGGTACTGGGGATTGAACCCTGGAGAATTCTACCTCCGAGCTACACCCCCAGTCCTTTTTTTAATTCTTTATTTTGAAACAGGGTCTAAGTTGCTGAGGCTGACCACAAACCTGCAATCCTCCTGTCTCTCTCAAGTGCTGAGATTACAAACCTATGCCACCACACCTAGCTCAAGAACATCTAAAAATATTGGGTAGCTGGCTAAGATTTTCACAAACCTTACGTACTCTTAAGAAAATGGGATAAAAGGGTTTGGGGATGTGGCTCAGTGGTGGAGTACTTGCTCAGAAAATGTCTAGAAGGTATAGTTCTTACTAGTATAAAAGGTAATTTCTAACTGCCCTGATCAATATGAAAAGAATAGAATGAATACAACCACCTATCCTGCAAAAAAAATTAAAAATTAAAAAAGAATTGCTGCCAGGCGTGGTGGCACACGCTTGTAATCCCAGTACTTAGGAGGCTGAGACAGGAGGTTTGTAGTCAGCCTCAGCTACTTAGTGAGGCCCTCTGCAACTTAGTGAGACCCTGTTTCAAAATAAAGAATAAAAAATAGGGCTGGGGGTGTAGCTCAGAGGTAGAATGCCCCGGGTTCAATCCCTGGTACCGCAAAAAAAAAAAAAAAAAAAAAAAAAAAGAATTGCTACCACATGCACGCCCAGCCAGGCATGGTAGCACATGCCTACTGTAATCCCAGTACTTAGGAGGCTGAGACAGGAGGATCTGCAGGTTCATAACCAGTCTCGGCAACTTAGTGAGACTGTCAGCAACCTAATGAGAGGCTTAAAAAAAAAAAAAACAAGGCGTGGTAGCACACACGCTTGTAATCCCAATACTTGGGAGGCTGAGACAGAAGGATTGCAGGTTCGAGGCCAGTCTCCTCAATTACGTGAGGTCCTCCGCAACATAAATAGACTGTTTCAAAATAAAAAATAAAAAATAGGGCTGAGGGTGTAGCTCGGAGGTAGAATGCCCCTGGGTTCAATCCCCAGTACAACACACACACACACACACGGAGATTTAGCTCAGAGGTAAATGCCCCTGGTTTTAATCCATAGCAGTGCACCAACACAAAAAAATACTACCACTTCAAACAGATACAGATTATTAACTGTAAATTATGCTTTCAGGTGCTTAAAGTCACCTCCAATTGAAAACTTCATCAAGCACTTACAGAGTTTAGGTCTGTCTAGCAATGACTTGATACAGTTTTATTTTCTAAACAGAAGCACATGAAAAACTCCTAGCACAGAAGTAAAACTCCTAACACAAATATAGGAATAAAATGGTGAAGTGTCTTCAGGTCAGATTTTGTGTGTGTGTGTGTGGTACTGGGGATTGAACCTAGAAGCATTCTACCTCTAAGCTACACCCTCAGGCCTATTTTATTTTGAAACAGAGGTCTCACTACGTTGCTAAGGGCCTCACTAAATTGGTGAGGCTAAGCAGGCGTGGTGGCGCACGCTTGTAATCCCAGCATTCGTGAGACCCTGTTTCAAAATAAAGAATAAAAAATAGGGCTGGGGGTATAGCTCGGAGGTAGAACGTCCCTGAGTTCAATCCCCAGTACCACAAAAAAAAAAAAAAAAAAAAAAAAAAAATGCTGAGGCTAACTATGAACCTGCAATCCTCCTACCTCAGCCTTTCAAGTATTGGGATTACAAGGTGTGCACCACCACACCCAGCTTCCAGGTCAGATTTTCATAGTTAAGTTTCATTTCTTGAGATTTTGTCAATGCTTAAAATATCAGAAAGCTCAATGAATTCTTAGCACAAAACACCAAAGGAAAGACTTCTGGATTATTCAACCACTGTTCTGCTAACCGCTACAAATTCTAACAGGTCATACATGTATGTAATTAAAACTATTTGAAATGGTAATTCTAAACAGTAAGTCCAAATAGCAAATACCTAGCATAAACCAGTGTAATACTTTAGCACAATCTGAATTCCAATCCTTTTATACACAATCTTCAACTCTAACTAGCAAGAAGACGTAACTCCTTACTCCTTCTTGGTTTCCTCAGAAGGCTTGTTTTCTTCCTTCTCTTCATTCTCCGGTTCCCCCTTGGGTTGTTCTGTCTCACTAGATGTAGCAGGTGGAGTTTCATTCTCTTGTTCTTCTACAGTAGAGACAGATTCTTCTGAACTTACATCTGGCTCTAAAAAAATCAGGTGAGCAGAACTGCATCAAGTAGAGACATCAGAGCCCAAGTCAATAAATGGTGAAAGCTTATCTTATTGAACAGACCAGCCAAATGTTCCCATTAACCAGTAAATTCTAAAATAAACAACAGATGACTCTCAGTGACGTTTTCTTTCTTTTTCTTGGCCTCTCCACATGCTAAGCAGATGCTCTTCCACTGAACTATACCCCCAGCCTTCTTTCATTCTTCCTGTGGTCAAGTTGTCTACTCAAGTGTTTATCCAGGCATTTATGTGAAAAAAGGCCAGGAAATTACAAATTTACCCATTTGTGTGAGGGTGCGGGTGGGGAATTGAACCCAGAGGCATCTGAGTTAAACCCCTACCCTATTTATTTGTATATGTATGTATTTATGTGGTACTGGGGATTGAACTCAGGAGCATTCTACCTCTGAGCTACACCCTCAGCCCTATTTTATTCTTTATTTTGAAACAGGGTCTTACTAAGTGGCAGAGGGCCTCACAAGTTACTGAGGCTGGTCGTTAACCTGCGATCCTATCTTAGCCTCCCAAGTATGGGAATTACAACTGTGTGCTACCATGCCAAGTGCTATTTATTATTATTTTTTTTTTTTCGGTACTGGGGATTGAACCCAGGGGCATTCTACCTCTGAGCTACACCTCCAGATCTATTTTTTATTCTTTATTTTGAAACAGAGTCTCACTAAGTTGCAGAGGGCCTCACTGAGTAGACAGGAGGGTTACAGTGGGTCAAGGCCTGCCTCAGCAATTTAGCAAGACCTTGTTTCAAAATGAAAAATAAAAGGGCTGGGGGTGTAGTTCAGAGGTAGGATGCCTCTAGGTTCAACCCCCAATACCACCAAAAATAAATAAATAAAAGAATGCCACTTCTTTTATAACTGAACTGCAAAGATACAATCATAAAAGGAACTCAGTTTTTCAAGAAATTAAAATTTTTATGAGGCGTGGTGGCATACGCTTGTAATCCTAGTAGTGGGGAGCTGAGACAGGAGGATTGCAGGTTCATGGCCAGCCTCAGCAACTTAGTGAGACCTTGTTTCAAAATAAAGAATACAAGATAGGGCTGGGGGTATAACTCAGAGGTAGAATGCCCCTGGGTTCAATCCCTAGTACTGCAAAAATAAATTAGATAAATAAATAAAAATTTCAATCATAAGTCTGATAATGAGTCAACTATCTAATGCAAACCCTGCCCAAATTATGGCCTTCAAATAGAATTTCACAGAGCCAGGCATGATGATGCATGCTTGTAATTCCAGTACTTGGAAGGTTGAGACAGGAGGACTGCAGGTTTGTGGTCAGACCCAGCAACTTAATGAGGTCATCAACAACTCAGTGAGAACCTGTTTCAAAATAAAATAAAAATAGGGCTGAGGGTGTAGCTCAGAGGTGGAATGCCCCTGGGTTCTATCCCCAGTATCACAAAAACAAAAACCCCCAAACAAGTACATAGCCTAGTCTAGTACAAACAAATATAGTCCACCCATATTTGTTCAGATATGGAGTGAAAACTGAGCTTTTAGAATTGGAAGCTGAGCTTGTAGAGTCAGAAACAAATGGATTCAAATTCAGTCTTTATAATTTCCAGCTCAATGCTCTTAAGGGAAGTTCTCTGACATCTCCAAGTCTCAGTATCCTTACCTCAAGGTTATGAGGATTATATAAAATGTTTTAGGGTAAGTCTGTAGGTCAGCTTGTACTAAATAATGATTCCTGTTCTCCCTTGGCCTGCTCTGATGCTTCTACAACTGTTTCCCATATTCTTAGGATCACAAAGTATTAAGGGTAGAACTTCATTGTAACAATGGTATCTGGGGATAGAGATAATAACTGCATCTATGTTTTCCACAGTAAGATGTATTTATCATCATGATATACCTTGAACTGCTCCTCACCCCAACAATTCTAACTGGCTACATAAGTAAGAATTTACTGTTAATCATATGTTTATTTACATATTATCTTACTCTAAAACAAATTAAATGTTAAGAAAAATTCACTGAGTATTATTGTAGTAATACAGCTATAAATTTAATTTCATATTATCTTCTACATGCATGAAGCCATGGATTCAATCCCCGCATGTTCTGGCAATGACACACAGTTTCTCTCTCTCTTTTTGGTACTGGGGATTGAACCTGGGGGTGCTCTACCACTGAGCTACATTCCCAGTCCTTTTTGTTTTTATTCTGAGACAGGATCTTGCTAAGCTGCCTAGGCTGGCATTGAATTGGAAATCCTTCTGTTTCAGTCACCCGGGTAGCTGGGATTACAGGCATGCAGCACCATGCCCAGCAGCTTTTCTTTAAATGTTCCCCCAAAATACTTAGCCATGAGAAGCCAGGTGTGGTGACACACGCTTGTAATCCCAGCATTCGGGAGGCTGAGACCAGAGGATCCAGGTTCGAGGCCAGCCTTAGCTACCTAGTAAGGCACTCCGCAACTACTTAGTGAGACTTGGTTTCAAAATAAAGAATAAAAAATAGGGCTAGGGGTATAGCTCGGAGGTAGAATGCCCCTGAGTTCAATCCCCAGTACCGCAAAAAAAAAAAAAAAAAAAAAAAAAAAAAAACACTTAGCCATGGGAAAAGAACAAGTAAGCTTGAAGGGATTAATGGAATACTCCAAATTGGAGTAAAACCTTTTGCCGTATTAAGAGGTATTATACCACTACTTTACCTGGCTTTTCTTCCTCCCCTTCAGCAGGCTTGCTTTTGGGCGGAGTTTCCCGAGTAGAATTCACAGCTCGACGAATCGGCATGGTGCTATCTTCTACCTTCTTTGAAAAAAGATGGCCATAATCAAACATGCATAAAAATATTCCTTTTCTCTTTCTCAAGGGGCCTAACTGGATGTCAAAAGATGTAGGAGAATTCTTCATGTCGATTCCAGGATCTGATGCAAATTACTTTTAACTAGTTTTTTTCAAATGAAGTATTATTTTTAAAGAAATACTCTTCAAAATATTCTATTTTAGATACAGCATCAAATGGAAACAATTATACTTGATTTGGAATAAATTTAAAAAGTTGTAGTTTTCTCAGAAATTTGAGGGGAAGGGGAAGATGAGAAGAACTTTTTATCTTTTTTTTTTTTTTTCCAGATTCACAACCTAGTCTCCCCAAAGTAGGGAAAGGAACATGTACCAAGAAGAACCCAGCAGGGCCTGAAGTCAGGGATTGATCCAAGAGTGAGCTTCAAGAATGCGTCAGCCCCTACCTCACCTAACTTGTCCGCGTGGATCAGCTGAGCTCCTACTATAAGTGGGAGTGCCTTAGGATGGACGAGTTCACCTTGAGACGTATCAGTCGCCATTTAAAATAATTTCTAGGCCCGAGTACAGGTTACACTCTGAAGCCTCTGTTGTTAACCACAAGGATTTTTCCTAATGGTTTCAGTGTGGTGAAGAGTCAACCTAAAGCACAGAAAAGACCTGGTGTGAAGATTAACAGAAACAAAACTAAACTAAAACATCTAAATTTAATATACATCCAAAGAGAAAATACATAACTATAAAACTTATAGGTGACAGATGACTTAGTTATTCAAAAAGATAAAACTGCTATCAAAATATAGACTACGTAAAGCAAAGACTAAGACAAATGCGTAAGCCAAAGCAGCTGGTGCCCCTTCCACATGAACAAAGGCAGCAAGACCAAGAAAGCTCATAAGGAACAGAACCCCACCCTCTCCTGCTACCATCAGGAGTTCAGAAAGACAGAATAAGGAGACTAAGAAAGGGTTAGTCAAAGATCAGTTTACTAAAGACAGAAGGCTTTGTTATTGTTCTCAAAAGGGTCAGAAAATTTAACTGTAGTCTTAATTCTTTTTCCATTAGAGAAGTAATTTTTTTCCGCTATTAAGGGAAAATGCAAGGACAAATATACTGCTGAAGAACATAATATCCTAAGAGCCTCCAGAATCAAAGAAGTAAATTTAGACCATCACATAGGAGAAAGGAAGTAGGCTTCTAAGAATTATTTTTCACATTTTTAATGTAAGCAAAATGAGTACAGAAGAACACAATTAAATATCCACAGATAAAACCTATGTAGTCACCCAAATTTAACTGATCATTACCCTTCCTCCCCCTCCAAAAATCTCACCTGACATTGTATAATAAAATTCCTCAATATAAGAAAACAGTTGTGTAAGTGTAGATCTCTGTGCTGATGAATAATTAACAAAAAATTGGGGAATGATAAACTGGTCATTCAAGTTCTATTTTTAAGCTCTAATCTGTCAAGAAATTAACTTTCAATTTTTCAGGTAACAGTCTCAAGTTACAACAAACTAGCATAAATTCAAAAAATTCAAATAGAATGGTTTCACATTTTCTTTTTCTTTTTTTCCAGTACTGGGGATTGAACCCAGGGGCATTCTACCTCCAAGCTACACCCCCAGCCCTATTTTTTATTCTTTATTTTGAAACAGGGTCTCACTAAGTTTCGGAGTGCCTCACTAGGCAGCTGAGGCTGGCCTAGAACCCGGATCCTCCAGTCTCAGCCTCCCAAATGCTGGGATTACAAGCCTGTACCACCACGCCTGGCTGGTTTGACATTTTCAAGGAAAATCTTTTTATGGGAACACAGAGGGAAATAACACACTTGTGGAATGTCTTAGCTGCAAGGAAAAGCAGCTGAAAGAACTCAAGATAGTACAATGCACTAAAACTTACTATCAAGAGTGAATTAGGAATACCCATGAATATTTAAAATTATTAACTGTTGCCAAAACTACATATAATGCTCATGCTCCAATTCACTAGAAAAAAAAAAATCACAAAATACAGACAAGAAAAATTTTTTTCTGATCTGTGAAAAGGCCAAGATAGCTTATGGGCATTATTTAGGTTTGTGAAAACTAAAATTCTATCTAGGGATAATTTCAATTCATAAAACTACTCATTCATCAAACTAGCACTAACATACTATTTTATTTTCCTTGATAATAATAACAATAATAAAATTTAGCAAGCCAGGCATGGTGGCACACGCTTGTAATCCCAGCATTCGGGAGGCTGAGACCGGAGGATCCGGGTTCGCGGCCAGCCTCAGCTACCTAGTGAGGCATTCTGCAACTTAGTGAGACTCGGTTTCAAAATAAAGAATAAAAAATAGGGCTGGGGGTGTAGCTTGGAGGTAGAATGCCCCTGAGTTCAATCCCCAGTACCGCAAAAAAAAAAAAATTAAAATTAAAAAAAAATTTAGCAAACATTGTTACATGATATTTTTACATGCAAACACTACACAGAGGTAAAATATCACAATTAGGTTATTCTTGGTAAAGTATTACTGCTAATGAATTTATCTTTTACAGCCCATGGTAACACTAGCTAGGTTGATAATGCTACTGGGAAGTCAATAAAAACCTTCAGGAGTCCCTGTTCATAAGTATCTTTAAATTTTTTTCCTCTGTAAACAAAATACTAAAAAAAGCATCAAAACCTTTTTTTTTTTTTTTTGGTAGAACTGGAGATGGAAGCCAGGGGCATTCTACCTCCAAGCTACACCCCCAGCCCCATTTTCAATTCTTTATTTGGAAACAGGATCTCACTAAGTTGTGGAGGGCCTCACTAAGTAGCTGAGGCTGGCCATGAACCTGCGATCTTCCTGTCTCAGCCTCCGAAGTAACGGGATTACAAGCGTAAGCCACCACGCCCGGCTGCATCAAAACATTTCTAATCAACCCTATATTCACTACTCAAGACTAAAACAAAGCAAGTTAACAATGGAGGGTGGACACTTGCTAGCACTCCTTACTTCTCCATGTGCTCTACCCACAGGACTACTTGCCATCACTCATGATGTCAGGAACAGGCAATTCTGTGAGTTTCCATGTGCTATTTCCTTTAGAATCCACTCCTGCACATGACTGCATCACACCTGTCTCCTCCGCTAGGCTGTACACTTATTGAGGGTAGAGAATAGTTACCTTTTTATGGGTGCTTAGTTTAGTGCTTGCACACAGTGGGTGGAAAACAGCTGTTTACAAATGATCCAGAGATTAAATACATGTATTTTTGTTAAGTCTTCTAGAAAAAAAAGTGGGGGTTATAGGAAGCATCTCTTTTTGTATGTGGCATACTGGGGATTAAACCTAGGGACGTTCTACCTCCAAGGTACACTCCAGCCCTATTTTATTATTTTGAACAGGGTCTCACTAAGATGCTGAGGCTGGCCTTAAACCTGAGATTCTCCTGTCTCATCCTCCTAAGTACTGAGATTACAGGCATGCGCCACCACACAGGAAGCAATTCCTAATGTCAAAGAGACAAAACTGACTAAAAATTAGGACATTAACAGGTTCATGGTCCACAAAGACACAGACATCATTAACCTAAGGACAAGAAGAATAGCTTAAATTAGGACGTAGCCAGGCTGTGGTGGTGCATGCCTGTAATTTCGAGTAGGGGTGGGAGGGACATAACAGATAACTCTTCCTGCTTAAAACTTTCCAATACCACCCTCTAACCTCATTTATCTCACCTCTTACCCATCACTCTACTTTCTTGGCTCCAAACACACACACCTTCTTTTGGTTCTTGAACTGTGTTCTGCTCATTCAGGCTTCTGGATATTTGCACTTAGTGTTCTTTTAATCTATTTCCCTAAACCCTTTGATCAGGTTTCTGTTCAGTATTACCTCCCCTCCTCAGAAAGGCCTCCCATCTGTCTCATCTTCAGGTTTCTTTTTTTTGTGGTATTAGGGATTGAACTCAGGGCCATTCTATTTTTGAGCTATACCCCAGCCCCCTTTTTTAAAAATTTTGTGTTTTAAACAAGGTCTCACTAGGTTGCTAAAAGTCTCAATACATTGCTAAGGCTGTCCTGGAACCTGTGATCTTCCTGAATCATCCTCCCAAGTACTGAGGTTACAGGTATTGACCACCACACCTGGCTTTCAGATTTCTGTATAAGCAAGCACTTAACACCACCTTAAGTTCAAAATATATTTATTCATTTTTTGAGTGTCTCTCCCAATGGAATGTTAAGCACTACAAGGACTAGCACTTTAATCCACTGCCACATCTACAATAGTGTCCAACATATAGTTCCACAAATATTCTGGGGAAACAAACTGAATGAATAATGACATCTGATAGTACTTATTCTCATATTCAGCATATGTGAAGGATGGTTAAATAACAAAACAAAAAAAAACACAGTTTTTTGAGGATAACTCTTAATTCCCTTAGTAAAGATCATGGAACGCTAAAGTTCCAATTTGTAGTATTTTCTTTATAGCAGTTGAGTTAATGGGTTATTTGTTAAATTTACTGTTCATTACAGACCTAACAGAACTATATGGATAGTTAGTTCACCCTGCCTTAACATCACTAAGTACCTGGTAACTAAACATTTTGTTACAGCACTTCTGAATAATCAGACTTTTAGGCTACCAGGATAGTTCCTTGGCAGGGAAGGATCTTATCTATCTTGCTGCTGCATATTCAGTGCCTAAGAATATACCAGGCATAGAACAGATGCTCAACAAATATTTGTTTAAGAATGAAAAATGAAACAATTATGTTTTTCACCTGAGTTTTTTATGTGCCCAAAACAAAAAAATCTGTGTTTACCTGTGGTTTATGTGGTCATCAGTATTTTTTCATTCTAATTTAATGTTAGGAATAAAGGACTTGCATAAGTAAAATGTCTAAAATTTCAGTTTTAATACACTACCTCATTAAGAAAATGCAATAGAAAAACAGGCTTTTAACAATGCATCTTAGTTTACCAATATCCTCCCCTCCCCACCAGTACTGGAGATAGAACCCAGAAGCATTCTACCTCTAAGCTACACCCCTAGCCCTATTTTTTCATTCTTTATTTTAAAATAAAGTTTCACTAAGTTGCCGAGTGCCTCACTAAGTAGCTGAGGCTGGCCACGAACATCCTCCTGTCTCAGCTTCCCAAATACTGGGTGCATTTTCTTTTAGTACTGGGGATTGAACCCAGAGGCATTCTACCTCTAAACTACAACCTCCAGCCCTAATTTTTTTTTTTTTTTTTTGCGGTACTGGGGATTAAATTTAGGGGCATTCTACCTCTGAGCTATACCCCCAGCCCTATTTTTTATTCTTTATTTTAAAACAGGGTCTCACTAAGTTGCGGAGGGCCTCACGAAGCAGCTGAGGCTGGCCGTGAACCCTGATCCTCCAGTCTCAGCCTCCCAAATGCTGGGATTACAAGCGTGCGCCACCACGCCCAGCCGTATTTTAATTCTGAAACAGGGTCTTGCTAGGTTGATGAAAACCTCACTACTTGCTGAGGCTGTCCTCGAACCTGTGATCCTCCTGTCTCAGCCTCACAAGTATGAGTTTACAAACCTGCGCCACCACGACCAGTTTAATGTTACTAATTATGCACTGAGCACCTCAAACTGCTCTCAACCTCAAGTCTTTGACTATAATCAGATATAATATAGGTCACGTAACCAAAGTATGCCTGTAATTTTACTGCCGGCAACTTTTTCCCTCCACTTCTGAATTCAATAAAGCAGTGTGTACTTAATGTCAACCTTGGGTAGAGAGGCTAAGGACACTGGGGTTCCTCTTCTCTTCACATAATCACAATCTAAATGACTAAAGAGTTAAAACCATCTATATATGAGTTCAGTATACTTTCTCTTACAACTCCCAGTCCTCAATCTTCCAAGGAAGCTTAAAAAGAACCAACCTGTCATGTTCTACTTTTAAAGACATTACACTGAAGTTTTGAAAGAAGCAGTACAAATTTTTAGAGTATCTTTCAAAATGACCAAATCAGGTCTAATTTTACTTTAGATCAAGACAACTGACTCACAAGGTCCTAGCCATATCTGGAAGTGTACTGTCGCGTGTCAATGTAATAAAAAGTCAGGAAGCATAACCAAAAAACCGAGGGAGAATTTCCATGCGGAAGGAGCATTGTGGTCCACCTTGTCGTCTGGTTGTGCGGGAGAGAATTCGGCCTTAGTAGGGTTAAGTGGCTGTCCTCGAGTACAGACTGGTCAAGTCGGGTACAACTCGGATCTGGCACTCTCACTTCACCCCTCTTGTCTCTATCTTGCTACAAACATTCGGACTGACAATTCTAATTTTTGACGACCTACAAAGCACTGCTCTGATTCAAACCACGCCGCCTAAGGTGCGGCGGTAATAAATTCTAGGTAAGGCATAGGGGAAAGCGGAAGCGCAAGGCCGCCAAGCAGAAGCAGCCAGCAGCATTATCAGCGCGCCCACAGAAGGCAGAGGGACGCGGGCGACAGCAGCGGAGACAAAGGGGCGAGGCAGCGAGCGGCAGTGCTTCAGGGCCGCGGAGGCGAATGCGCAACCGCGGCGGAGAGACGACCAAAAAAAGGCCAGGGCGCTCGTGGCGGCCGACAGCGACCGCAAGGTGACAGCCGGGGCTCCGCTCCGCAGGGACGCGGCGGCGTCCGCCCCGGCCACAAGAAAAGCGGCGGGACGCGGGCCTGGCCTCGGCGCACTCACCACTGGGAGCTCCGTAATGGCGGCGGCGGGGGCGGAGAACCCGGGGGGCGGGCCCGCCGCAGCCAGTCACGGCCGCCGGCATCTTTCGAACCGGCTCCGAAGACCGCTGAGGGAGTGGGGTGAGGGGAGGGCGCCGCGGACCAAGGGCCGCGGCGCCCTCGGAGCATGCGCGATCCCGCAGCCAATAGTGGTGCGCCGGTGCGCGCCAGCGCAGGCGCACTGGGGCGCAGGGGGGGCTCCGGGCCAGGGAAACGCTGCCCCTCCTCCCCCAAGTCCAAACAAAACAAGGGCGGGAGCGCGCGCGCCGGAGGGCCCGGAGGAGGCGTCCGCGAGAGGGGCAGGGGGCTAGGTCGCAGGGGGGATGGGAGGGGGCGGAGCGGCCGCGGCTGGCAGACAAAAGGCGCCTCCTCCGGGGACCCGGGCGCCCCGCCCCCTCCCCTCGGGGAGCGGCGTCGGCGCCCCGGGCGAGTGGCCTCCGCCACTCGCCTTCGGGACTCCGCGAGCCCGCGCCCACTCCCCGCCCGCCGATTCCGTCCTGCGTTACCTCTGCGCTCCACCTTCCAGGTGCCCGCGTCCCGCACGGCCGCTCGCTACCGCTCCCGCCGCCGCTCGTCGACTCCGCCGCCGCTGTCCTCCAGGCCCAGCCGCCGAGCTCTGCCGCCCCACCCCCCTGCCCGCGGCCCCGCGCGCGCGCCCCCGCCCGCGCCGGCCCCGCCCCCCGCGCGCGGAGTGAGCGCGCGGGACGTGCGTCCGCCGCCGGGAACGCGGGGGCGCGAGAGGGCGGGCGGGGACGGCGAGCGCGGGCGTGGCGGAGCAGGTCCCGCGGCCTTGGCGTGGGGCCACTGGCTTCCTGGTTGCTCTTTTTCTAAGCCAGTTCAGCCCCTGGGCCTCACCGGGTTTCCGCTTGGCGGCCTGTCTGCCTTTAGAGGAGCAGGCATTTCCCACTTCTCACGTTAGCCGCCGCACGCGAGCAGAGTCTCCTTTGACGACCATGGTGGAATTGGAAAGCCAGACGCAGAGAATTCCGTGTTCCCATTAAGTCTCAGAACAGGATAGAGCAGTGGAGTGACTCAGGACCAAGGACTGAAAAGTTGCTTTTCATATCTATGAATCGGTCCTATGGGACTCCCTAATCAACTCGGGCGGGGGGGGGGGGTCCAGAAAAGGAAACCCTGTTATTAGAAGGGGGAGTTCCTTTTCATTTGTCATATCACGATGGTTTCAGCGCATTTAGGCAGTTTGCACATTACTATTGAAAAGTGTAATTCTTCAAATTCACTTTGAAAATATTCAGTGTGTTTAAAGTACCAGGTGTGTGGTGTGGGTGTGTGTTGGGGGCAGGGAGAATGTCAGGGAATGAATATAGGGAAATTACGAACATCAAGAGTGCCCCGGAGATATGTACACAATGGAATTTTACTCAGCCATAAAGAAGAACAAAATCATGTGATTTGCAGGGAAATGGATGGAACTGGAAAACATGCTAAGTGAGATTAGTCAGTCACAAAAAGTTAAAATTATATGCTCTCCCTAATATGTGGAAGCTAGGGAGAAAATGGGACATAAGAGGGACTCCAGATGAAGAAGGAGAATCCTTAGGTGAACAAAGAATTTGACTTAACGGAAGGTGATGAGGGGAGGGGGAACACCCTAATGCGCGTGATGTACTTTCATGAACACATCAAAGTTAATCACTAAACTGACCTTGAGAAGGAGGGAGGACAAGGGAGTGGGTTCAGAATTGGGGAAGAGTTAAATGAGAAATGTGTGCATGTATGCCTTTACCTGTACTAGCTTGTACCTAACAAAGATGTGTGATTACAATGAACCAATTAAAAAATAAATTTTAAAAAAAAGGGAGCCGGGCGTGGTGGCTCACGCTTGTAATCCCAGCATTCAGGAGGCTGAGACCGGAGGATCTGGGTTCGTGGCCAGCCTCAGCTACCTAGTGAGGCACTCTGCAACTTAGTGAGACCCGGTTTCAAAATAAAGAATAAATAAATAGGGTTGGGGGTATAGCTTGGAGGTAGAATGCCCCGAGTTCAATCCCTAATACCACAAAAAAAAAAAAAAAAAAAATTAAAAAAGGGAAAGATGGAAAAAAAAAAAAGATTTGTTAAAGTTACACCAGGAGATTTTTGATCTACGTAATGCAGAACCCATTTCTATTAATGTGGCAGAAACAGCTAAGACATTTGTAGATCGGCTTCAATCCTTGGTGCCTACCTGGCCCTCGTTTACCTCCTTGCTGGGAGGAGTTATAGGAGCAGCAGCAATAGTCATTCTAGGTTTATGCATTCTACTACTCGTTGTACGCCTTGTGATCAATGCCTTTGTTAGTGTACAAGCAGATTTACATGGAATAAAACTTCAAGCACTGCCTCGAACAGGGCCTGGTAGTCAATGAGGGGTTTGATTTTCTCAGGGCAATATCAACCTAAGACAGGGCTCGTAGAATGACTCATTGAGACCCCATGATGGATAAGATTATGCACCTGGTAGGAAACGACCTAAGACAGGCACAGTCCTTCGTGAATTTTAAAATAAAAACGGGGGAGTTGTGGGAGCCCAGCAGGGCCCTTTCCCTCCTGGCAGTTGCTTTCTGCATATATGAGTAATTATACTGATTCTTCTGCTATGGCTACTTTGGCTTCTCAAAGTCTGGAGATTGCTCCTAGGATTCGTAGATGAAAGACTCTCCTACTTCTTAAAAAGTAAATATATGACTCTAAAGGTTTATGGTTTTATGACTCTAGAAAGTTTGCTTGATCAGACTATGTTAGGAATGTGGGTTATACGTGGAAAATGAAGAAGTGGTGCTAATTGTGCTGTGACGATGATATGTCATAAATGTATACGTAACCCTGTTGTACTTAAGAAATGTATAAAAAATCTGTGCTGAATAAAAAAAAAAAAAGAGGAAGCCGGGCGTGGTGGCACACACTTGTAATCCCAGCATTCAGGAGGCTGAGACCGGAGGATCCGGGTTTGAGGCTAGCCTCAGTTACCTAGTGAGGCCCTCCCCAACTTAGTGAGACCCTGTTTCAAAATAAAGAATAAAAAATAGGGCTGGGGGTATAGCTCAGAGGTAGAATGCCCTTGAGTTCAATCCCCAGTACTACCAAAAAAAAAAGAGTGCCCCGGAGGTCACAGAAGTTGGTCAGTACTCAAATGCACGTGCAAATCTTTCTTTTTTTTTTTGCAGTACTGGGGATTGAACTCAGGGGCATTCTACCTCCGAGCAACACTCCCACCCTATTATTTATTCCTCCGGTCTCAGCCTCCCGAATGCTGGGATTACAAGCGTGCGCCACCACGCCCGGCTTATGTGCAAATCTTTCTAAAGGTTTATTATAAAACCATTTAAACATTAGTCCTCCAGCCCTCTCATTAGCATTATAGCTAGCCATAGCGGTCAGTTCAAATCCAACCAACACCACCAAAAATTATTTTCTAGGTAAGCATTATCACTAATGCATTGATGACATCACCAATTCCCCTGTACTCTGGTGTCATGTTCAAGCTGCTGAAGGATTTTGGGGCAGGGGTGATGGCGCATGCCTGTAACCCTAGTATGTCGGAGGCTGAAACAAAAGGATTTCAAGTTCCAGGACAGCCTCAGCCAGACCCTGTTTCAAAATTTAAAAAAAAAAAAATGTGTGTGTGTGTGGGGGGGAGCATATCTTGGAGGCAGAATGTCCCTGGGTTCAATCCCTAGTATAAAAAAATAAAAAGGGGATGTAGTTCAGAAGTAGAATGCTCCTAGATTCAATCCCCAATACCAACACCAACAAAAAAAGGAAGGGCCATTTTATGGAATTTCTTCATTCTCAAGACCTTTGTTTTTAATATTTCTATCCTTTTCCTTTTTAAGGACTTTATTCTAAATTTTTATGTATTCATATACTTAAAACACCCTACCGCCGGGCGTGGTGGCGCACACTTGTAATCCCTGCATTTGGGAGGCTGAAACCGGAGGATCCGGGTTCGAGGCCAACCTCAGCTACCTAGTGAGGCCCTCCGAAACTTAGTGAGACTCGGTTTCAAAATAAAGAATAAAAAATAGGGCTGGGGGTGTAGCTCTGAGGTAGAATGCCCCTGAGTTCAATCCCCAGTACCGCAAAAAAAAAAAAAAAAAAAAGATGACCCAAATAAGAACAAATGGAGATAGTCCTCCAGACTTTTGCTAAAAAGAAAAAAAAAAAAAATACTGCACACCTGTCATCCCAGTACTTGGGAGGCTGAGACTGGAGGATTACAGATTCAGAACCAGCATCAGCAACTTAGGCCCTCAACAACTTAATAAGACCCCATTTCCAAATTAAAATAAAATAGGGCTGGGAGTATAGCCCAGAAGTAGAATGCCCCTGGGTTCAATCTCCAGCACCACAAAATAAATAATCTTATTCTGTTGTTCACAACAGGTACACCCAAGAAGGAAAAACCCTGAAACAAATTTTTTCAAGAATACACACACGTGCACATGCATGTGGACACACACACACACACACACACACACACACACACACAACCATGCACTAAAGCTAGGACTTGCTTAAGATTGAAGCGGTAAATTGCCTACTTATAAAGGAATTTGTGTGTGTGTGTGTGTGTGTGTGTGTGTGTGCGCCTGCGTACATGCACACTACTGGAAGTAGAACCCAGGGGCCTTGTACCTCCAGGCTATACCCTTAGTCCTATTTTATTTTTTATTTGGAAACAGGGTCTAGCTAAATTGTTAAGAGCCTCACTAAGTGGCTGAGGCTGACTTTGAACCTGTGATCCTCCTGTCTCAGCCTCCCAAGTACTGGGATTACAGGCTTGAGCTACCATGCCTGGCTAAGAATTTGAAATTTTGCCTCTGTTAAATGTAGTAACTGGCAGGATACTGTGGCACATGCCTATAATCCCAGTATTTAGGAGCTGAGACAGAAGGATCACAGGTGTGAGGTCAGAGTGTGGTAATTTTTTTTTTTTCTTTTTCTTTTGCAGTACTGGGGATTAAACCCAGGGGCATTCTACCTCCGAGGTACACCCCCAGCCCTATTTTATTATATTCTTTATTTTGAAACAGGGTCTTACTAAATTATGGAAGGCCTCACTTAAGTAGATGAGGCTGGCCATGAATCTGCAATCCTCCTGTCTCAACCTCCCAAGTACTGGGATTACAAACGTATGCCACCACCCCTGGGAGAGAGTGATAATTTAAGGAGAGGCTGTTTCAAAATAAAAAATAAAATGGGCTGGGGGATAGATCAGATGTAGAAGACCCCTGAGTTCAACCCCCAGTAACTTAATACACACAGGACTACAGGGGCATTTTTTTTTTCTTTTGTGGTGCTGAGTGTTGAACCCAGGGGCATTCTGCCTCTGAACTACACCTCCAGCCCTATTTTATTTTTATTTTGTAATAGGGTCTCACTAAGTTGCAGAGGGCCTCCTTAAGTTGCTGAGGCTGTCCCCAAACCTGTGATCCTCTGGTCTCAGACAGCCACGTACTGGGATTACAGGGCTGCACCACCATACCCATCTGGATTAGGGTTTTAACAACAGTTCTTCTGTTTACATCATTTGACCTATTGGAGAGTTGACTTAGCCCTCAAGGGAACAAAAACATTTGGGGATGTAATTAGAGGTGTCTTTCACTGGGGTTGGAAATCTGGGGCCAAGGTTACTGGGATACACAGGCCTGCAAACTCCAGGGAAAAGAGCAGCCTCCCTTTCAATCCTGTCTTCGTGTCCGGTTCTCTGACTTTTATGTGTTGATAGGTCTTTCCCCTTTTACAATGCTAGAACATGATGACTGCATTTTAGACAGATGGAAGAGACCCTATTTGCCAAAGTTACTAAAAGCAGAACATATCCAGTTTTGTTTTGACTATAATATGGAGAAATTGTGCCATCAGCACCTCTTTCAACTCCTATTTTATGGCTTTCAGGGTCCATCTTTGCAGGGCAACGAGGTCGGTTGGGTTGTGACCGGTGGCCAGAGAAGAGAGTAAGGGTCAGCTGAGTGACACCCAAGATGACTGTCCCTGTTTAGCCATTGTGGAGGTGGTTAATGGAAGATGGGACTTTTCAGGTTTTCGTGTGTGTGTGTGTGTGTGTGTGTGTGTGTATTGTGATTCTCCTGCTCTTCTCAACACGTTTTGACCAAAAAGGCCACATTGAAATGTAACATAATGGTTATATCTCTGCTTTACATTCTGCTGGTTGCAACAATTGATACTGAAAAGAAAACATAGGAAGTTAATCTAAACAGCTAGCAAACGCATTTAGTATAGCTGTCTTCTTTTTTTTTTTTTTTTTTTTGTGGTACTGGGGATTAAACCCAGGGGCATTCTACCTCTGAGCTACACCCCCAGGTCTATTTTATTTTTATTTTGAAACAGGGTTTCACTACATTGATGAGAGTCTCATCATTTGCTGAGGCTGTCCTTGAACCTGTGATCTTCCTGTCTCAGCTTCCCAAGTACTGGGATTACAAATGTGTGCCACCGTGCCCAGATTAGCTATCTCTTTTACCCAAAGTAGTTGGCAGCTCCTACATTAGGAATGAGGCCAGAGATGAATGTGACATACTATGCATTTTTAAGTATCTAGTCTTTTCAGTTCATTATGGCTTTGTAGTGAAAACTACTAATTTTCTTTTGGTGCTGAGGATTGAACCCAGGGGTGTTCTACCTCTGAGCTACACCATAAGCCCTATTTTATTTATTTATTTTGTGGTACTAGGGATTGAAGCATTATACCTCTGAGTTACACCCTCAGTCCGATTTTATTTCTTATTTGGAAACAGGGTCTCACTAGGTTGATGAGAATCTATTTGCTGAGGCTGTCTTCGAACCTGCAATCCTCCTGTCTTAGCCTCCCAAGTACTAGTATTACAGGCATGTGCCACCACGCTCAGCTCCTATTTTATTTTGGAAACAGGGTCTCACAAAGTTGTTGAGGGCCTCACTAAGTAGCTGAGGCTGGCCAGGAGCCTGCAATCCTCCTGTCGCAGTCTTCCAAGAACTGGAATTACAAGTGCATGCCACCATGCCCAGCCTAATTTTCTTTTCAGGACAATGTCTAATCTGAAAAGGACACTAAGCATTAATCCTTGTGCAAAATAAATAAACAAATAAAAATAGGGTCTCACTAGGTTGCTGAGGCTGCCCTCAAACCTACAATCTTGTCTCAGCCTCCCAAGTACTGAGATTACAGGCCTGTGCCACCATGCCACTTTGTATGAACTTTTTTTTCAGTGGTTTGAGGGATTGAACCCAAAGGCCTTCTACCTCAGAGCTACACCCCAGCCCTATTTTATTTCGAGACAGCGTTTCACTAAGTTGCAGAGGGCCTCCCTAAATTGCTGAGGCTGGCCGAGAACCTGTGATTGTGATTGTCCTGTCTCAGCCTCCCAAGTTCGCTTCCCTGCAAACTCTTTTTTTTTTTTTTTTTGCAGTACTGGGGATTGAACTCAGGGGCATTCTATCTCCGAGCTATACCCCCAGCCCTATGTTTTATTCTTTATTTTGATACCGGGTCTCACTAACTTGCGGAGGGCCTCACTAAGTAAGTAGCTGAGGCTGGCCGTGAACGCCGATCTTCCGGTCTCAGCCTTCCAAGTGCTGGGATTACAAGCGTGTGCCACCACACCCGGCTTCCCTGCAAACTCTTGATGTTTACCCAGGTAACATTTTCTACCTAGTTTATTACTCTAATGGCCTAATATATTTTAAATCTTTCATATATTGGTGGTGCATGCTAGGCTATTTCTCTGACAATGAACCACACCCCGGCCCTTTTTATTTTGGAGATCAGGATCTCTATGAGTTGCCCAGGCTGGCAAGGAATTTTTTTTTTTTTTTTCAGTACTGGGGATTGAGCCCAGAGGCATTCTACCTCTGAGCTATACCCCAAACCCTTTTTTTTTTTTTTTTTTTGGTACTGGGGATTGAACTCAGGGGCATTACCTCTGAGCTACACCCCCAGCCCTATTTTTATTCTTTATTTTCTTTTTGGCATTACTGGGGATTGAACTCAGGGGCGTTCTACCTCTAAGCTATACCCCTAGCCCTATTTTTTTATTCTTTATTTTGAAACA
>PVLC010002840.1:0-14090 GCA_004027655.1 Graphiurus murinus | reverse complement strand
ACCTAGCTGAGGCTGGCCACGAACCCGAATCCTCCAGTCTCAGCCTCCCAAATGCTGGGAATACAAGCGTGTGCCACCATGCCCGGCTTGTTTTGTTTTTGTGGTACTGGGGATTGACCTCAAGGGGCATTCTACGTCCGAGCTATACCCCCCAGCCCTATTTTTTATTATTTATTTTGAAACAGGGTCTCACTAAGTTGCAGAGTGCCTCAATAGGTAGCTGAGGCTGGTGGCGAACCTGGATCCTCTGGTCTCAGCCTCCCAAATGCTAGGATTACAAGCGTGCGCCACCACGCCCGGCTCCCTCAACCTTATTTTTTATTCCTTATTTTGAAACAGGATCTCACTAAGTTGCAGAAGGCCTCACTAAGTAGCTGAGGCTGGCTGTGAACCTGTGATCCTATCTCAGCCTCTGGCCAGGAATTTCTGATCTTCCCACTTCAGCCTCCCAAGTATCTGGATTGGTGTTGTGTGCCACCAAGCTCCACCCTCCCTTCTCTTCCTTCTTTCCATTTGAACCCAAGGGTATTTAACCTCTGAGCTACACCCCCAGCCGTATTTTATTTTGAAACAGGGTCTCATTAGGTCGTTGAGAGTCTTCCTAAATTGCTGAGGCTGGTCTCAAATCTGTGATCCTCTTGTTTCACCCTCCCAAATACTAGGATTACACGTGTGCCATCATGCCCGGCTTCGTATTTTTTATCTGTGTGTGGCGTCGAAAATTTACCTCTGGGGCATTCTACCTCCCAGCTACACCCTCTTTTTTACTTTTTATTTTGACAGGGGTTTGCTAGGTTGCTAAGAGTCTAAGTTGCTGAGGCTGGCCTCAATCCTTCGATCCTCCTGTTTCAGCTTCCCAAGTGTTGGGATTACAAGCATGCACTACCACACCTGGCTCCAGCTTCACATTTCTTAAATAAATGCATTAAAGACTATACATTTACCTGAAAGTACTACTTTAGCTGTATCTCATATTTTGAAATGCAGTGCTTTAATTGCCAGGTAACTTCCAGTATTTCACAATTTCCATTACTAACTCTATTTAGACTAACTCAAATGAGTTAAGTCATCCAGCTAACATTTCTTTTTTGTGGTACCAGGGACTGAACCCAGTAGTATTTTGCCACTGAACCATACTCCCAGCCCTTTTATTTACTTATAGTTTGGTGGTACTGAGGCTTAAACTTAGGAGCGTTCTACCTTTGAGCTGCATCCCCAGCCCTATTTTACTTTTTCTTAATTTTGAAACAAGGTCTTGCTAAATTGGCCAGGAATCTGTGACCCTCCTGTCTTAGCCTCCCAAGTACTAGGATTACAGGTGTGTGCCACCATGCTCACCCTTTCTTCTTTTCCTTTTTATTTTATTTATTATTATTATTATATTATTATAATTATTATTTTGGTACTGAGGGCTGAACCCAGGGGCATTCTATCTCTGAGCTACACCCCAGCCCTATTTTTTGTTTTTCATTTTGAAACAGGATCTAAGTTGCGGAGGGCCTAAGTAGCTGAGTCTGGCGGAGAACCCAGATCCTCCTGTCTCAGCCTCCCAAGTACTGGGATTACAAGCATGCACCACCACACCTGACACTCTTCTTTTCCTTTTTTGTGGTACTGGGGATTGAACTCAGGGGCATTCTACCTCCGAGCTACACCCCCCGCCCTATTTTTTATTCTTTATTTTGAAACCGGGTCTCACTAAGTTGCAGAGTGCCTCAATAGGTAGCTGAGGCTGGCCGCGAACCTGGATCCTCCGGTCTCAGCCTCCCGAATGCTGGGATTACAAGCGTACACCACCACGCCCAGCTCCCAGCCATTTAAAAAACTCATTATTTTGAAATAGGGTCCTGTTAAGTTGCTGAGGCTGGTCTCAAACCTGGAATTCCCCTGTTTCAGCCTCCTACATGCTGGGGTCACAAAACATTTATCAAAAAACCTTTGGCAGCCGGGCATGGTGGCGCATGCTTGTAATCCCAGCATTCGGGAGGCTGAGACTGGAGGATCCGGGTTCTCGACCAGCCTCAGCTACCTAGTGAGGCACTCCGCAATTTAGTGAGACCCAGTTTCAAAATAAAGAATAAAAAAAAGGGCTAGGGGTGTAGCTCGGAGGTAGAATGCCCCTGGGTTCAATCCCCAGTACTGCAAAAAAAAAAAAAAAAAAAAAAAAAACCCACAAAAAAAGAAAAAAAAACCTTTGGCACATTATTCTCTGTATGTTATTTAAATCACCCCCTGACTTGGTTGCCCGTAGTAATGCAGTTGCTTTCTTGTTCTGGGGAAGGGACTAAGTCCCCAGACTAACAAATGTCATTTTCCTTTTGAGGGATTTATGTTCTATGTGAAGCCTGTTCTATGTGGTATGTCTTCTCCAAACTCCTGTAGGATATGAGCCTGAAGCTTAAGCTTATTAAAGAGGAAGAGAGGTCCTGAACAAAACTAAGTCAACTGGGACCAATGGTAGAGGTCGTCTCAAAGCATTTTTACTCCTTACTGAGCAGTTCTATGACAAGTTGGCAACTTCAAGGTGTTGAGCAAGCCAGGCATGGTGGCGCACACTTGTAATCTCAGCATTTGGGAGGCTGAGACCGGAGGATCCGGGTTCAAGGCCAGCCTCAGCTACTACCTACTGAGGCACTCTGCAACTTAGTGAGACCGTTTCAAAATAAAGAATAAAAAATAGGGCTGGGGGTATAGCTCAGAGGTAGGATGCCCCTACATTCCATCCCCAGTAACACACACACACACACACACACACACAAGAGCCAGGTGTGGTGGCGCATGCCTGTAATTCTACTGCTTGGGAGGCTGAGACAGGAGGATGGCAGATTCATGACAGCCTCAGCAACCTTGTGAGGTCCTCCACAACTTAGTGAGACCCTGTTCAAAATAAAAAAATAGAGCCGGGCGTGGTGGCGCACGCTTGTAATCCCAGCATTTGGGAGGTTGAGACTGGAGGATCCGGTCAGCCTCAGTTACCTAGTGAGGCACTCTGCAACTTAGTGGGACCCTGTTTCAAAATAAAGAATAAAAAATAGGGCTGGGGATGTAGCTCGGAGGTAAAATGCCCAAGTTCAATCCCCAGTACCGCAAAAAAAAAAAAAAAAAAAAAAAAAGCGGGGCATGGTGGCGCACGCTTGTAATTCCAGTATTTGGGAGGCGGAGACAGGAGGATCACAGGTTTGAGGACAGCTTCAGCAAGGAGTGAGACTTTCATCAACCTACCAAGATCCTGTTTCAAAATAATAAATAAAATCGAGCTGGGAGCCGGGCGTGGTGGCGCACGCTTGTAATCTCAGCATTTGGGAGGCTGAGACTGGAGGATTTGGGTTGGCGGCCAGCCTCAGCTACCTATTGAGGCACTCTGCAACTTAGTGAGACCCGGTTTCAAAATAAAGAATAAAAAATAGGGCTGGGGGTATAGCTCAGAGATAGACTGCCCCTGAGTTCAATCCCTAGTACCGAAAAAAAAAAAAAAAAAAAAAAAAAATCGAGCTGGGGGTGTAGCTCAAAGGTAGAATAACTCTGGCTTCAATCCTCAGTACCACACACACACACACAAATAAAATAAAAACCACCAAAAAAGGGGGAAGGGGACTGGGGGTATAGCCTGGGGGCAGAATGCCCCTGGGTCCAATCTCCAGTATCAAAAAAAAAAAAAAAGATGTAACAGAGTATAAAGGGGCAGACATGTCTTAGTGGTGCTGTGTTGGAGGATGTTCACCTCTAGTTTTAGTTTCTATAAAAAATATGAGTTCTATGAGATCAGAGCTGCTCTGGTCACTGTTAAACCCTCCCCTTCACTCAGTACATAGTAGATGTACAGTAAGGTTCTTTTTTTTTTTTTTTTTTTAACCCAATGGTGTTCTACTACTGAGCTACCTGCCCAGACTTTTTTTTTTTTAAAACAGGCTCACCAATTTACCATGGGCTGGCCTTGAACTTGCAATCCATCTAAGCCTCAGAAGTACTGGGATTACTACTGAGCCCCCCCCCCTTTTTTTTTCCTCTAAGGTGGTACTGGGGACTGAACTCATGGCCTCACCCATGCTAAGTACAGGCTTTACCACTGAGCTACAACTCAGTTTTGTTCATATTTCCTGAACAAAACTAGTTCATGATACAGCTGTGAACTACCTTACTGGCCTATGAAAGAATCTAAAATGAGTTTATTTTGAAAACTGGCATCCTATTCTGCTTTCATTTAAGTTACTCAAGAGCCCTAAGTTGACCAGTTTGAATACAGGCATGAACACCTCAAACAGTGAATGGCGAGAGGCACTGTGCCGCCTCCCCAAGTTGAAATGGGTGAAAGCTTTTGCTCCATCTCGAAGGAGTGAGTGTAGCCACGACAGTGCTGGCAGTGCTGCTATTACTGTAAAATGAAACCACCACTCTCTGCTTTCCAGTAAGAAGACTGAGGAGGGTGACAGTCCTGACACTGCCCTGCAGTTCAACTGTCACGAGTAGGGAGCGAGCAATGACCTCACTTTGCTTGTATTTGGCCATTAGGCAAATCCTATTAGAGATGCCCAAAGGTTACTGTGTAGTCTCTTCATCACACTACCTGCTATAGGTGAGATTCCAAATATTATTTGTCATTGTATTACAGGTGTTTATATCATGAGACTGTGTGTGTGTGGCAGTGGAGACTGAACCCAGGGGCATTCTATCACCAAGCTATACTCCCAGCCCTATTTTATTTTTATTTTTTGTGGTACTGGGGATTGAACTCAGGGGCATTCTACCTCCGAGCTATACCCCCAGCCCTATTTTTTATTCTTTATTTTGAAACCGAGTCTCACTAAGTTGCAGAGTGCCTCACTAGGTAGCCTCCCGAATGCTGGGATTACAAGTGTGCGCCACCACGCCCGGCTCTTATTTTTCATTTTGAAACAGAGTCTCACTAAGTTACTGAAGCTGGCCTGTCTTCCTGTCTCAGCCTCTCAAGGATTACAGACCTGTGCCACAGCACTGGCTCTCTCAAACTTTGATCCTCCTGCCTCAGTCTCCCTAGTTGCTGAAGTTACAGGAGTGTGCCACCGCACCCAGCGTCTCTCCTCTAACACTTGTCCATATCTAAAATATTGATGAATAGGTCGATCTGCTACCTAAAGCTCCTTCCTGGTCAGACTCTTGCAACAACAGCCACTGCTTCTCAAGAGGCAGTCAACACCCTACCTTCCCCCAGTCCCCAGTGAGTGCTGTCAATATCTTCTAAAAACCTGTAGCACTCGGAGGAGATTCTTGGTCAGGATCCTCAGTACTTTGATTCTGGAGGCTGGTATAACTCAGTATATCCTGGACCAGGTTGCTTCTTCCAACTGAGGTTCCCATGCAGAGCCTGCAGTCAGACCCCAAACAGCTTTTCAGGCCCCATCTTTTATGGCAGATGCTGTCACATGACCACCACGAGACTTTCTGGACCAGAATCTTCACCACTGAGAAATGGGATCAGTGGGCTCATGCAGCAGGATTCTGTATTGTATTCAACTGCACTCACGAAAAAGCTTTTACTGCTATGGAAAATTTTGTTCTTGTGCTTCACAAGTCTTGCCAAG
Source organism: Graphiurus murinus (assembly GCA_004027655.1). Taxonomy (NCBI): domain Eukaryota; kingdom Metazoa; phylum Chordata; class Mammalia; order Rodentia; family Gliridae; genus Graphiurus; species Graphiurus murinus. The sequence continues at coordinate 8,532 of PVLC010002840.1, read as the reverse complement.
TCTCTTAATGTGGATATTTTTTTAGGGATGGAAGCCAGAAAAAAATCTTTGGTTATCCACATGCAAAGTTGAAAGAATGTTTATTTGGGAGCAGTCTGGCTTTCTTCATAAATACATTTTGTAGGGTGAAGTCCCACAAACAGTTGAAATGGAAAATCATCTGTATAGACTGTGACTTTATGAAAGGGGGGAAAAAAAAAGACAGAAAGAAAAAAGCTAGCTTTGTATTCACCAGAACGGCTGAAGTCACACATGAAGGGATCTTTTTTTTTTTTTTTGTGGTACTAGGGATTGAACACAGGGGCATTCTACCGCTGAGCTATACCTACAGCTCTATTTCTTATTTATATTTATATTTTATATTTACATGTATATATGTTTTACACACACACACACACAGACACACACACACACACACACAGACACACACACATATTTTTTTTTTGCGATATTGGGGATTGAACCCAGGGGCATTCTACCTCTGAGCTACACCCCCAGTACTATTTTTTTTTTTTTTTTTCCCGGTACTGGGGATTGAACTCAGGGGCATTCTACCTCCGAGTTATACTCCCAGCCCTATTTTTTATTCTTTATTTTGAAACCGAGTCTCACTAAGTTGCGGAGTGCCTCACTAGGAAGCTGAGGCTGGCCGCGAACCCGGATCCTCCGGTCTCAGCCTCCCAAATGCTGGGATTACAAGCGTGCGCCACCACGCCCAGCTGTACTATTTTTATTCTTTATTTTGAAACAGGATCTCACTAAGTTGCAGAGGGCCTCATTAAGTAGCTGATCTTATTCTATATTTTTGAAACATGGTCCCACAAGTGGAGGGCCTCACTAAGTAGCTGGCCACAAACCTGCGATTCTCCTGTCTCAGTCTCCCAAGTACTGGGATTACAAGTATGGGACACCACACCTGGCTGTGATAGGATCTTCACATATTAGTTTGGCTTTAACCTTCACCCCAACTAATAGCATAGCTTAGTTTTTTTTTTTCTTTCTTTTAATCTTTTAAGAGACATCTTTGGGTTTCTTAAATATCATAAGTATTTGATGGGAGCCAGGTGTGGTAGCGCACGTTTGTAATCCCAGCATTTGGGAGGCTGAGACCGGAGGATCCGGGTTCTTAGCCAGCCTCAGCTACCTAGTGAGGCACTCCACAACTTAGTGAGACCTGGTTTCAAAATAAAGAATAAAAAATAGGGCTGGGAGCCGGGTGTGGTGGCACACGCTTATAATCCCAGCATTCGGGAGGCTGAGACCAGAGGATCCGGGTTCGTGGCCAGCCTCAGCTACCTAGTGAGGCACTCCGCAACTTAGTGAGACTCGGTTTCAAAAATAAAGAAAAAAAATAGGGCTGGGGGTATAGCTCGGAGGTAGAATGCCCCTGAGTTCAATCCCCAGTACCGCAAAAAAAAAAAAAATAGGGCTGGGGATGTAGCTCGCAGGTAGAATGCCCCTGAGCTCAATCCCCAGTACCGCAAAAAAAAAAAAAAAAAAAAAAAAGTAATTGATGGAAGATTTTATTTTTTTAAAATTTTTTTGGTACTGGGGATTGAACTCAGGGGCTTTCTACCTCTGAGTTACACCCCCAGCCCCATTTTTTTTATTCTTTATTTTGAAACAGGGTCTCACTAAGTTGTAGAATGCCTCACTAGGTAGCTGAGGCTGGCCACGAACCCGGATCCTCCGGTCTCAGCCTCCCAAATGCTGGGATTACAAGCGTGCGTCACCATTCCCGGCTTGATGGGAGATTTTAAAATCAGTGGTAGTCTCAAGCAAACCAGTGTCTCGAGTGCTGACACATGTATCAGAGCATTTGGTTATTTATTTATTTATTTTTGCGGTACTGGGGATTGAACTCAGGGGCATTCTACCTCCGAGCTACACCCCCAGCCCCCCTTTTTTTTTTTTATTCTTTATTTTGAAACAGAGTCTCACTGAGTTGCGGAGTGCCTCACTAGGTAGCTGAGGCTGGCCGCGAACCCGGATCCTCCGGTCTCAGCCTCCCGAATGTTGGGATTACAAGCGTGCGCCACCACGCCCAGCTGCATTTGGTTATTTAAAAAAATCGCCCTAGCTGGGCATGTTGGCGCACGTTTGTAATCCCAGTACTTGGGAAGCTGAGACAGGAGATTGCAGGAGGATTGCAGTAATTTAGTGAGGCTCTCAGAAACATGTGAGACCCTGTTTCCAAATAAGACATAAGACCGGTCTGGGGATGTAGCTTGGAGGTAGAATGTCCCTGGGTTCAATCCCCAGTACCCCCCCACCCCCTCCAAAAAAAAAAAAGAGAAAGAAATACATTTAGGGTGAGAGCAAACCTAAGGGCGATTTTTTTTTTAGCCTCACTAAATTACTGCGATCCTCCTGTCTCAGCCTCCCAAGTACTGGATTACAGGTGTGCACCACCACATCTAGCCTAAATATATTTCTAGTTGGTGTTAGAATTTTTTCTTGGATTCCCAGAGGAATATTTCCACTCCAGCATGAGAGCCTCCCCCTATACACAAGGGAGCTTTCATTTTCCAACTAAAGACACATACACATACACACACACACAAACACACGCTCAACATTCCTCAGGAGTGATTTGGATGAGACAGTGAGTAGCCAGACAGCACCTCTCAGGGATGGGAACACGGCAACAGCTACCAAAAGGAGAAGTCACTTTACTTCCTTTTAAACTTGCAATGTTTGACTTTATTTTGTTCTTTATATTTTGAAAGTGAAAAGAAATAGTATTGAGTCAATTTCTTTTTGTTTTTTTAAATATTTGTTCTATGTATTTACAAGCCTTAAAGTTGCTCTAAAATTTTCAAAAGTATTAAGAGTACTTTTTCCGGGGTAGCACTTTTTTTTTGAACAATTCTTGGAGTTCTCTGGTCCATAGCATTTCCTTCTGTTCCAGCGTTATGTGTGTTTTGATTACTATTGTGATTTTTTTTTTTTTTTAATTTTTTGAAGCAAGCTGAGAAGCAGGCAGAAAGACTTGATGTCAAAAAAAAAAAAAAAAAAAAAAAAAATCTTTCTTACCTTTTTCACCCCAAACCTTCTCAAATCTCGACTAACTACTATGCCTTAAAACAAACGTGAGGTGCATATGAAGGGGAGGGAAATTTATTTGTTTTTCTATTATACAAGTTGTTTACATAAACTGCAAATTAAAAAATTACACACTGGAATTTGCAGTCCTTAAAATAAATTAAAAGTTCTCAACTTTTTTTTTTTTTTTTTTGCTAAATGTGTTTTTTCTTAAGTATGAGTCCTCATTTAAAAAGAAAAGATTAAAACAGAAAATATTTTCTATAAATAATACATGTATTTTGGTTCTCGTGCTCCCGCCCTCAGGTTGGAAGGCTCCTGTCTCCAGTACCTTTTCCTCCATGATCACCTTGTTTCTCTTGCCCTCTCCCACTCGTGCACATGTGGGGCTCTGCGAGAATTGGCCTTGCTGCACTGTGATTGGCGAAGACGTGAATTTTTTAAAAAAATACTTAAATTGTTTCTTTTGCTTTGTTTTGTGTATTTGAAGATTTAGTTATCTTCCGACTCCTCTTCTGCTTCCCGCAACCAGGTGAAAAACGCCGTGACGGATTTTAGGGCGACACCCTTGCCATTCTGCTCCGCGGGGTCCTTGCTGCTCTCCCATTTGTAGAAGGCGTCCTCAGAGATCACCTCCTCATCATACAGGCAATCAAAAAACATCCGGAGTAAATCTGCAAGGGGTGAAAAGAAGCCATTGTTTTGGGGCATGGCAGTTGTAAGGAAAGCAATAAATTCATGGGTGCACACCACTCTCCCAGAGAAGAGCAGCCATGACAGCTCAGCCACTGTGTAAGGGACACCACGTGTGTAAGGGAAAGGAAAAGAGGACTGAACCAGCCCACATTACTTTTATCCCTATTATTTTATTTAATTTGAACTGCTTTTTTTTTTTCTCCCCTGTAGTACTAGAGATTGAATTCAGGGGCATTCTATCTCTAAACTACACTCCCAGTCCTTTTTTAAAAAAATTTTGAAACCTGGTCTTGCTAGGTTAATAAGAGTCCTACTACTTGCTGAGGGTGTCCTTGAGCCTACAAACCTCCTGTCTCAGCCTCCCAAGTACTAGACTACAGGTGTGGGCTACCACACCCGGCTTGAACTGTTTTCTTTTTTTTTTTTTTGCAGTACTGGGAGTTGAACTCAGGGGCATTCTACCTCCGAGCTATACCCCCAGCCCTATTTTTTATTCTTTATTTTGAAACCGAGTCTCACTAAGTTGCAGAGTGTCTCACTAGGTAGCTGAGGCTGGCCGCGAACCCGGATCCTCCGGTCTTAGCCTCCCGAATGCTGGGATTACAAGCGTGCGCCACCACGCCCGGCTTGAACTGTTTTCTTTCTTTCTTTCTTTTTTTTTTTTTGTGGTACTGGGGATTGAACTCAGGGGCATTCTACATCCGAGCTATACCCCCAGCCCTATTTTTTTTAAATTATTTTTTGTTTTGAAACAGGGTCTCACTAAGTTGCAGAGTGCCTCCCTAGGTAGCTGAGGCTGGCCGCGAACCTGGATCCTCCAGTCTCAGCCTCCCAAATGCTGGGATTACAAGCATGCGCCACCACATCCGCCTCTAAACACTTTAAAAAATTAAATTTAAAATAAGCTTTTACATTCTTCTTTAAACATTCCTCCATTGTTTCAAAGTCTGCAATAGTAGCTAACAAATTTTACTATACTTGATCTTAGCCAAAAGGCTGAGAAGCAATAGTGGCTAACAAATTTTAGGGGAAAAAGGCAAGATATACTTTTTCCCCCTTCAAATGCTGGGTTTTAAAAATGAAAAGAATGAGCTGGGCACAGTGGTACACACTTTTAATTCTAGTACTTGGGAGACTGAGTCAGGAAGGTTACAAATATAAGGCCAGCTTTGACAATTAACAAGACCCTGTTTCAAAACAAAAAGTGTAAAGAATGGAGATATAGCTTGGTTGCAGAGTGCCCCTCAGTTGGCTCCCTAGTACCAAAAAAAATAAAAAATTGCTTAGGCTGTCCTCAAACCTATGATCCTCCTTGTCTGAACATCCTATAGTTATTTGTTGTTTTGAACATCCAAATTATCTGATGAAGTTTAATTTGTTTTACTCACACAGGGAAACATATTATTGTTCAAAAAGAGAAAAGCCAGGCGTAGTGGTACATCCTTGTAATCCCAGCACTTGGGAGGCTGAGACAGGGATTGCAAGTTCAAGGGCAGCCTCACCAGGTAGTGAGATTTTTACTTTTTACACATTTTTTTTCTTCTCAATTCCTCTGGGCTGGGGGTGTTAGCTCAGTTACTGGTAGCGTGCCTGCCTAGCATGTGCAAGGCCCTGGGTCCAATTTTCAACCCTGGGCAGAGGGGGATTGGGGACATTCTTTCATGATGGCTTTTTTTTTTTTTTCAGTACTGAAGATTGAACCCAGGGCCATTCTACTTCTGAGCTACATCCCCAGCCCTATTTTTTATTCTTTATTTTGAAACAGGGTCTCACTAAGTTGCAAAGGGCCTCACTAAGTAGCTGAGGCTGGCCGAGAACCCAGATCCTCCTGTCTCAGCCTCCCAAGTACTGGGATTACAAGTATTTGTCACCATGCCCAGCCATGATGGCCTCTTAAGAGTCATTTAGAGTTAGGTATCTAATCATTCATATTACTGGAGGGAGGGAGGCAGCAAAATAAATAATATGAGCTTTAGAATGAGTCATATGAGAGTTTCTTTATAACTACATTGGTCAAACTAACACTGAAATCACTTTCATTCTCAAAAGCACTGGCTGGTCTACCGGGAAATGGAAAGAAGAGGCCACAGTCCTACTCAGTCCTACTGGGGTACGTCTAGGACTAAACATCTCTCCAGGGACTACTGAAGTCAATAGTTAGGGGAGATAATATCAATTCCATCCAACTACTGTTCTATCTCATTTACAAAGTTAGCTCCTAGTCAAGCATGGTGGTGTGCACTTGTAATTCCAGTACTTGAGAGGCTGAGACAGGAGGATTGAAGGTTTGAAGTCAGCCTTGGCAACTTAGTGAGATTCTCAGCAACCTAGTGAGACTCTGTTTCCAAATAAGATATAAAATCCGGCTGGGGGTGTAACTTGGAGGTAGAATGCCTTTCGGTTCAATATCCAGTACCAAAAAAAAGAAAAATTAGCCCCCTTTCCTCTAAAGATATAGAAAAGGAAGCCATAATGTTAAATGACATTTCAAACACCTTGAGAGAAAAAAAATAAGACAGACTAAGTCTTCTGATTCAGACTTAGATGGCTCTTCAGTTACACTCTGAGGATTGTTTTATTTTTTTTTTTTGCGGTACTGGGGATTGAACTCAGGGGCATTCTACCTCCGAGCTACACCCCCAGCCCTATTTTTTATTCTTTATTTTGAAATCGAGTCTCACTAAGTTGCGGAGTGCCTCACTAGGTAGCTGAGGCTGGCCTCGAACCCGGATCCTCCGGTCTCAGCCTCTCGAATGCTGGGATTACAAGCGTGCGCCACCATGCCCAGCTGTGAGGATTGTTTTAGTCCTTTCCTTTAACTCTGAGAGGAAATTAGCAACACTAGGAAAGAAGGAAACTGTGCCAAAGCCACAGCCTAAGAAGTGACTATGAACTACTTCAGCACTTTGTGATAATCATGGACATCCACATCCACACACTGCAGTACAATCTTCAAGATTTAATGGAGTTCATTAATTATCCAGAATTACTAAAACTTGGGTGTGCAGGTTTATTTGTCTGGTTAGCCAACAATTACTAACTCTTATTAAGTGAAAACTATTCTAAAATGCCTTGGTCACTAGAAGGTCTTTGTTGGGCATAGGAACATTCTGAAAGGTCTTATCCTGAGACAGGAAGATCGCAGGTTCATGGCCAGCCCCACCTACTTAGTGAAGCTCTCTACAACTTAGCGAGACCCTAGTTCAAAATAAAGAATAAAAAAATAGCGCTGGGGATGTATCTTGGAGGTACAATGCTCCTGGGTTCAATTCCCAGTACCGCAAAAAAAAAAAAAAAAAAAAAAAAAAAAAAAAAAAAAAAAAAAAAAAAAAGAAGAAAAAAAATAAAGACCATTAACCATTTTCATGTTCTAGACATGTGTTGTCCAATATGGTACTCAATAGTGACATGTAGCTATTGGAATTAAATACAAATTTCATTCCCCAGTCACAACAGCCACATTTAAGTGCATGACCAGCACATGTGGCTCATGGCTACTACAATGAATGGCACAGATACCGTTCCATCACTGCATCAAGTTTTTTTTCAGATCTGTTCTAGAGTAAGAACTAAAACTCTAATATAAACTAGTTTTCTTATTGCCACTTTCTCATACAAGCACATAAGAAATTCCAGATTTGGAGCCAAGCGCCATGAATGGCACCAACAGTCCCAGTTACTCAGGAAGCTGGGGCAGGAGGATTGCTCCAGCTCAGGTATTCTGAGCCAGCCCGAGCAACAGAGAGATGTCATCTCAAAAACAACAGGTTTGTTATGGGTTACCTGAGTTTTTGTTGCTAGTGATTTTTTAATTGTTCATTTTCAAACGTCAAATCATGTCTGAGGTCTTAGCCTGGATAAGTGTCACCATTGGTTGTGTTAATTTTAATATAAGGTCAACTTACTGGCAGGTTGGTCAAGTTTTACTATTGATGCTTGTAGTGCATAAAGTGCTTGAAGTTCCTTCTCTGTGTCTGAGTCCAGGTATTTGAGTAGGATCGGTACTCTCTGCTTGATCACAGCAGTGTCCACTCTGAAGGTAGAACAGTCAGCTAGAGGTGACATAAGAACTAGGCATTATATTTAAGCAGTTAACACACGGAACCAATTTCAATTTTCTGAGTATATAGAGCCCATACGGCTCTAAAAGAGAAATGGAGCTAAGGGGATGCAAGGCAAGATTCTGAAATCCAAATGCTCTGACTTTTTTCTTTTTTTTGCAGTACTGGGGATTGAACTCAGGGACATTCCACCTCTGAGCTACATCCCTAGCCCCGTTTTTTATTCTTTATTTTGAAACAGGGTCTCACTAGATAGCGGAATGCCTCACTAGGTGCGGAGTGCCTCACTAGGTAGCTGAGACTGGCCATGAACCCAGATCCTCCGGTCTCAGCCTCCCAAATGCTGGGATTACAAGCATGCGCCACCATGCCCAGCTTTTTTTTTTGTAATGGAGCTTGAACCTAGAGGCATTCTACCTTCAAGCTACACACCCAGCCCAATTTTATTTATTTGGAAATACAGTCTCGCTAGGTTTCTAAGAGCCTTGCTATGTTGCTGAGGCTGGCTTTGTACCTGTGATCCTCCTGTCTCAGCCTCCCAAGTACTGAGATTACAAGCATGCACCACCACGCCTGGCTTGCTCTGACATTTTTAATAAGACATTCTTTCAGAAACAATAAAAAAACACAGAAGAGATGCAGTGTGAGTAGTTTCCCTCCAGAGTAGTGGACCAATTATTTATCTTTAATTTTTTTTTTTTTTTTTTTTTTTTTTTTTTTTTTTTTTTTT